>JACEFZ010019919.1:10000-115004 GCA_014155875.1 Cepaea nemoralis | reverse complement strand
GGGTTAAGACTTTTCAAGATAAGTCTTCTTAAAGAAAGGGAGGAATATAACAGAGCACCATCTCTGTTAGTAGTTTAGGAGATAGATGGTGTGAAATAGAAAAGGGTTAGGGAAATGAATAAGTGATAAATGATGCACGCTTGAGCACAATTGAACGAGTTGTTAGGGACGCTCACGCGTGACGTAGAAGATAAACATAGTTCAGTTCCAACTCAGCCTGCAAACTAACCAGAAGTGTTTTCAACTTGCTGTATATGTTTTTATATCTTGACTAATAAACCGACTCATATACACTTTGGCCGGAGCCTTGACTTCATATATGCAGTTACCTTCAGTTATGTTCAGACCTGTTACATGTCCAACTGAAATCACTACACTGCCTCGAATCAAGACCATCCCAAGGTGGTGCAAAAACATGTTATAAAAATAAATCTGATATATGGAGTGTATGATTAACGCCCAGTCTAGTCTCCTGAAGCGAAACTATATCGTTCCTGTATGCCAGGATTTCCAAGATAGGGCCACGTTGTTTAGCGCTGGCACAATTCCAATATAGAATACGCGTGTACTTGAGGCCCAGTCGGTCGCATGTGCGTCTGAGGCGTCTGGCACCGGTCCGTCTACCTTGTCTCTTATCTCTTACGTCGTGGACAGCGCCTTAAAAGTCAAAACGGTTTGTTTACCATATGTACGGGGCTCACACGCTCATCCGCCATTTAGAAGAATCTAAAACAGCATAGTAACCCAACACGCTTCGGAAAACACTCAAGGATTGATTCGCTCAGATGCACGAACTCCGTAGCACTGGCAAAAATAATAAAAAGAAACTTCTGGTATACATCCTTGCGCAGAAATCACACTCACGAGATGAAATTATCCATCTGCTACGTGAAAAATGGAGCGGTTTCAACATCATACAACCGCCCGCCGCCATCTTGACCGGAACTCCCTGACAGTGAAAAAGATCAGGGCTGTGCTTCGACGAACAAGAAACAACGTACCACGGCCAGACGGTGTAAGGTATGACGTCATCAGTTTGTGTACCGACAATGAGCTAGAGGAACTAGCAGACATGTACAACAGGATAACGAGTGCTAGAATCAAGAAGGAGTGATTATACAGCTATCTGATTCCCTTGCTGAAGCCTGGCAAAGACAACACACAAATTCAGGGACACCGGGTAATAACCGTGCAAGACACAATAGGCAAGCTGCTGGAGAAATTAATCATCATCATCTTCATAATCCCCTCCTCCTCCTCCCCTCCCACTTCTCCATCTTCTCTTCCTCCTCCTCCTCCTCCTCCTCGTCATCATCATCATCATCATCATCATCATCATCATCATCATCATCATCATCATCATCATCATCATCATCATCCTCCTCCTATTCCTCCTCCTCCTCCTCCTCCTCCTCATCATCATCATCATCATTATCATCATCGTCATCATCATCATCATCATCTATCACTTTTGCCACCAAGCTTCATTGGGACGAATAGTTGATGTTTCAGCACCCTTTGGGTGGTACTGGATAGTGTCTGTCCATCATTTCGTGTGATTATTTTAATGTAATAAACAAAGAAAATGCTGGAAATAAAGATGATAATATAGTGAGCGTGCAATTATATTGTTGATTTCGATTCGCCGCTTGGGAATATTTCTTAGGTCCGCATGACCGAATGGATAAGAGAGCTAATTCCTAAACATACGGTGTGCTGATGCCGAGGTGGCAGGTTCAATCCCTAACTGATAAGTTGGACTAAAATTTTGACTTCTCTTCCTTGACATGGGGACGTAAATTACATGTACCTCTGAAGTCGGAGCGGTTTTGCCTGATATCGAAGACACTGGTAATAGGAAAAGCTAACCCACACGCAAAAATCAATCCAATTCACTAGAAGAAGTAGCACGTGTAAGGACTACGATTGTGTTCAAAGCCAGCAAACGTTTGTACCCTCCCAATTGCGCTCTTCCGCCCGAAGCCGTTGGCACAATGTGGGGTGTCGGATTTGGTAAGCGCCGCCCAACGTTCGGCGCTAACAGAAAGCAGGTAGTACCGTCTACTGTTAGACGGTAGCTCAGTCATATCTGACTAAGACCTGACACAAGAATGAAATGAAAACAAGTAAACGGATTAGAGAAATTATACGTAGGCATTCCATATTTTTTTGGACACGTTATGAGAAGAAATCCACTAGAAAACTTGGTGACAACTGGCAAAATTGAGAGGGAAAAGAACAAGGGGAATGGCAGAGAAGTAATATCAAGATGGTTTAATCAAAACAAGAACACAGAGCTGATTCACAACTCAGTTGATCGTATGACATGGCGAAACAGTTTCTGAAGGAAAGTGGACCATGTGGACCCATAAAGAAGTGGGCCATGTGGACCCCTAATGAAGTGGACTATGTGGACCCCTAAAAAGTGGACCCTGTTGACCCCTAATAAAGTGGATCCAGTTGATCCATAATAAAGGGGGAAATGTTGACCCCTAATAAAGTGAACCCTGTTGACCCATAATAAAGGGGGAAATGTTGACCCCTAATAAAGCGGACTATGTGTATCCCTAATAAAGTAAACCCTGTTGACCCATAATAAAGGGGTAAATGTTGACCCCTAATAAAGTGGACCCTGTTGACCACTAATAAAGTGGACTATGTGGACCCCTAATAAAGTGGACCATGTTGATCCATAATAAAGAGGGGAAATGTTGACCCCTAATAAAGTGGACTCTGTTGACCCATAATAAAGGGGGAAATGTTGACCCCTAATAAAGTGGACCCTGTTGACCCATAATGAAGGGGGAAATGGTGACCCCTAATAAAGTGAACCCTGTTGACCACTAATAAAGGGGGACATGTGGATCCCAAATAAAGGTGGAAACTGGACTCTTGGACCTCTAAGAAAGGGGGAAATGTGGACCCCAAATAAAAGGAGAAATGTGAACCCCTAATAAAGTGGACCCTGTTCACCCCTAATAAAAAGGGAAATGTAGACGCCTAATAAAGTGGATTATGTGGACCCATAAAATGTGGACCCTGTTGACACATAATAAAGGGGGAAATGTAGACCCCTAATAAAGTGGACTATGTGAACCCCTAATAAAGTGGACCTTGTTAACCTCTAATAAAAGGGGAAATGTAGCCCCTAATAAAGTGGACTATGAGGACCCATAAAAAGTGGACCCTGTTGACACCTAATAAAGTGGGCCCTGTTGACACCTAATAAAGTGGACTATGTGGACCGTGTGTGTGTGTGTGTGTGTGTGTGTGTGTGTGTGTGTGTGTGTGTGTGTGTGTTTAAATGTGTGCATATGTGTGTGTATGTGTTTATGTGTATGTTTGTGAATGTGAGCACATTTGTGTGTGTATGTGTTTATGTTTGCACGTGTGTGTCTTTGCATGCTTGTGCGTTTTCATATATATGTATTGTTAGTTAGTTAGTTAGTTAGTTAGTCACGGCACCAAATTCATGGCAAAGGGTCGCCCCATTATGCCCCGTTCCCATGCCAGTGAATAGTACACAAAATGCTCCTCACTGCCTGATGTGAAAAGCAGAACAGACAGGAGTCACGACAAACCAACAGTCCGCACAGGTATACCATGCATAATTCCGCTGATGGTTGTGCTCAGTTGTGTGTGAGTGTGCATATGTGCTTGGGTGTGTTTGCTTGTGGGTGTGTGCATGAGTGTGTATGTGCACGAATGTGTGTGCGCGCGCACGTGTCTGGGCCTACCACTAGCCGTCATGAAGTAAAACAACAAAGCCCTCAGGCCACAATAACGCGGCTGTGTGGAACAAATGGATTCAAGCACAGAGGCGTGCAGGGAGTCTATTGTTGTGTGTTTGTTGTTGGTATTGATCCCGCACCGTGTCGGCACGAGCTCTGCTCAGTGAGAGCTATCTGCATAGCTGAGTGTGTTGATGCTCGTGTCAAACCCAATGCTCCATTCATGTGTCTGGGGCCGGGGGAGGGACGACATGTCTAAGCACCGTATATACGCTGAGAAAACAAACCAGCAAATATCAACAGAATAATAATGGAGTCGGACACAGCTATCACTCTGTGGTGACAAAGGTGAAAGAACCCTATGTCTCACATATTGTGTTTATATAAGGGGGCTTCAATGAAAACGTTAAAAGTGTGATATAAATTACAATAACCATGTCATTGTCTTGTAACCTGTCAATATTGTTGTTAAGGGTATCAAGGAGCGTTAAACACTTGATATCACACCGCAGACGAACATGTTGACGTCATAAGTAGAGTTTAAAGATGACCGCCCATATTTGACATGTACCGAAGAGGAGCAGCGTTCTGTTATCCGTATTATGATCAGTCTAGGGATGAAAACTGTAATACATTCATCGGCGAATGAAGGTCCAGTATGGTTATGCATGCCTGTCAGTCCTGCAAGTGTATGAGTGGAGTAGGAAGTTTCAAAACGGCGTGACATCTGTGACAGACTGTTTATGACCAGGTCAGTCACACCGAGTAGTGACTCAATATAATGTTTGTTCTACGGGAATCCAAGCACTTTATCGGCGCTGGAAACTTGCATTGAACGCAGTGGTGACGACATCGAAAAATGATACATTTGTTCTTTACTTTTTCAGAATATCAATCAATCAATCAATCAATGAATCAATGAATCAATGAATCAATGAATCAATGAATCAATCAATCAGTCATGTTCCATGCCGGAAAGCGTGGGCGGTCATGACTCGCCATTTCACTCGATTACCAGAGTCGTGGATCAGCTCAGTGTTCCTGTCTCGACCATGCCATGTGGTCAAGCTATCCAGATATTTACGTCTCGGTCTTCCCCTTGGTCTGTTCCCTTCGATCTTGCCAGTTGTCACTAAGTTTTCTAATCCATTTCTTCTCATAACATTTCCAAAAAAAAAAAAATGTGGACTGTCTACGTCTAATTTCTCTAATCAATTTACGCCAAAAAACAACACACACACACACACAGCACTCACGCACGCGCGCACACACGCACACGCACACGCACACACACACATAGACGCACGCATTTAAGGTTTTCAATTTGACGCCCCTTCGTAGTGTCAGTCAACCTTGTATTCCCAGCTTTTGTCAATATTTGTATAGCAATACAGATGTTCAATACTATGAACAATCTTTAACACGAAAGGTGGCGGCGGGTTCTGTACGCTGATAGGAGATTGAATCGCCGCGGAAGTTTGTTGTTCATAGAGTCAATCACTTTATCATCGTTCCCGGTGATATGCAGGAGTTGAGGGAAATGAACGAGCTGATAAACTTGCTGGCACTGCAGCCCCCTGCAGATGGCCGTCCCATGGATCGTGCCCATGTTATTATTGCCCCTAGAGAGAGGAGGACTGACGCCAGAGAATCTACATTGGTGTCCAAAATGAGAGACTTGGGAGTAAGAATTGGCACGGCCAAGTATGAGAAGCACTTCGGGAGAATGAAGGGCCTCATTAACCAACACAGAACTGGCACTATTGGCTGCCGGGAGCTGATGTATATGTTGGAGGGCAATGATGATACCCCAACAAACTAACTAACTAACTAACTAACTAACTAACTATCAACCAACAACCAACCGACCTACTAACTAACTAACTAACTAACTAACTAACTAACTAGCAACCAACCGACCCACCAACAACCAACCAATCAACCAACCAACCAATCAACCAACCAACCAATCAACCAACAAGGTGAGTAGAGTTGAGTCAAGAACCGACATCACTGCTCTCAGTGCCTCCATAAGCGCTCAGTCATCACCTTCAACATCCAGTGTAGAGTTCCCGTTGAAATCTGATTATATGTTCGTCTTCTTTACCTCTGAGTGACGACTGTCTACCAGAATCTCTGACCAACTAGACACCCATCCGCCGAAGTACACTTGTTCCTGCAGCGAGGCGCCGTCGTCATGTGGATGTGAGAGGTTCAAATTTCGGTCGGTAACTAAGCTTACACATTTTATGTTGTCTAGTGCGTCCTATAGTCTCTACTTCCTTCTTCTCACTTTTATGAGCGCCAAACGATACATGTCTGTTTATTTATGAACGGTCTTAGTGGCCTCAAATGTTCCTCAGTGTAATTCTCGAATCTAAGACATGGCCACATTTGACCTGCAATCGACTGTTCTCACATCAAGCAAGTTTACAGTTTTATTTAATCGCTAAAATGTCATTTTCATTTTACAAATTTTTATGCTGGTGTGTTTTTATTTTATCTTTGTAAAACAAAGCGAACCGGAAAATGACCGCTGCATCCAGCAGTGCCCATAAGAGACAGCGGAGTAGTAGAAATGTGAATTAACCTGGTTTAAAACAACCAACTAATGGTTTTCCTGAGAGAGTTGAGTCCAAAAACGTTCGTCGCTATTAGTTGCGTCCAAAAAAAAAAAAAAAAAGGGTTGTCGCAAATAGTCTCAAGATGATTGCTTCCCTTCCCCCGTTCGTATTTTCTTGTCCTGGGTCACGACCCCTCATGTGAATATATTCCTGCAGGAGTGATAGTCCCGCTGGATGCTGTGCTGGTATCTGAATGGGAAGACATGGGGGTCGGATCCCCGGTTAGGCAATGCTACTCGAACAAGTAAATAGGTTTTCTTGCATGCCACAAGTGAGTATGAGTTGTGGAGTATTTTGCAATCAGTACAGAGGACAATTGATGAGAATGTTAGATAGATATTCTTAGAATATAATGGGAGTGTGACAAGACCGCCGGGGCTTGGACTGGTTTGCCACGATAGATATTATCCCCAGCCTTTGTTCCAACCACCTCAATAGCACTCTACATCTACCTGGCCCCACACAAGCCGGGACAGCTGAACCTCCCCTCCCTTACCTAGGATTCCAAACCCCAAGGGGGCTCGGACCAGACACCAGTCATATCACTGCACAAAGTCATAGCTAAGAGAACAAAAATTTAATTCTGAACTACGTCAACCACAACACAGAGAAGGATGGCTGAAAGCCAGACTAGAAGAACTATGTACAAGATCAGCTATGCAGATGAGTATTCATCATGGAGGCGGACGATAGCTCGTGCGGTTGTCCAGTCGTGGTAGCGACTCACCCAGGCTCCTCCAGTGTACTGGAACTCCAAGGTCTGCTGCCTCTCCAAAGTTCCCTCTTCACACAAAGAACCAATCACGGGCTGATCAAGCGCAATACCACTGCCTGACTGACACTGCACCGATGAACAAGGATCCTTCCTTGCTGTCGTACTATTTCCCTCGTCACACTCCTGATGAAGTCTGGGCCGACCCTAGAACATTAGCGGTCTCCCACTTGCAGAAAAAGTACATGTAGCACCGTCTCAAAATACACAAGAGCCAGGTCACTCTTCTATCTCATAAGTGACCCACACACTGATATGTCACCTACACAATGAGCGGTTGCTCCACCTGAACACACAATGTCACTGGTAAAGTCTATCAGGTGACTAAACACTTCACCTTAGTTCCATGTCCTTGGACAAATAGATCTTCACACAGTATCATGTAACTACCCTGATCAATGGGTAGTAATCACAACCTAGCATACACTGTCACCAGTTCACCACGTTGGCATGAGGTAGCTCCCTACCTTAACAAACATTGTCAACAGTTTACCACGTTGGAATGAGGTAGCTCCCTACCTTAACAAACATGTCACTCTGGTGTTCCCACCAATGTTGTAATCAATGTCCTAGGTCACTGGACCACATGTTGGCTTCATAAAGGTAACCAATGTAGAAACACTATTTAAGCATCAACTGATACATGGTGTCCCATAACCCAGCCGGGCCAGAAGCATATAACACAGGTCATGGTGACCGGTATCAATGATCACTCTGCTCAACTTGAAAGGTCACTACCTTGCCATAACCAAGGTTTACACAGAGGTTGAATGTCACCAGTGCTTCACTGGCTAGAATCACCAGACGTTTCAGTGTTGGATCCTCTCAGGATCGGATGACACTCGTCGGACTCTTGACGGAGGTCCTAACCTAGACCTACCGACTTATTCAGCACTCAGCTCCTTCCAACATTGATCTCGCAGAATCAGACGACCACTCCCAGTATGGCCTCAATCAACTTCTGGATAGGCACTGGAATGAGTGGGCCCATAGAGCTCACGGTGAAGCTCTTGAATCTTCTTCTGTATCGTAATAACAGATCCTGAAACACGGAGAGGTTGGTGTGAGTACTCAACTACAACAAGGACTACTAGCATCTCCACCATGTCACCTGCCTCTCAGACATTCCTCATGTCTACCAACATGAGTATGAAATCATCACATCATAGATCTACTAGGAATCATAATGTATAGGCATAATGATATTAGAAAAAGCAATAGCATCCCTGTTCAGTCAAGTAACACTTCTGGGCTACAAATAACCCCTAGCACCAGAGTCGACTGTATGACTCTGTCAAGCATCCTTCGCCTGGTGCCAGTCCAATCCTGTTTCATCTTCTCATCATCAATCAACATATACACCTACTTTCCTTTCAGTGTAGTGATTACTTTATCGAGAAGGTGTCCAGCCGGACATCTCCTTCCTGACAGACTCATCAATTCATCAATCCCTTAACCCATGGACTGATCAATTACACACATTAACAACTATATGACTATAATGAATTATACTCCTGATAATTCATTACTATAGCATTAACCAAGGAGAACTCATGAATTGTTACACTTAAGTAACAAAATCATATCACAGCCATAGTGTCAGGTCTGGGATCCCTGCCCCAGATCCTGAGTTGCCCTTGTATTCACTGACTATCTTTCAGGTCAGTCATACCTGTGCCGGTCGAGCACAGCTGTGGTGGCCATCCACCATTACACTTTCCCACAGCTACTGTGGGTCCCGTGTACCTTGCCCCGTGACGACTTAAGTCACGTCATCCAATGTAGCAATCCTCCAGACTCCACTACCAAACTCTGACTCCACCTTTGTTTGGGGGGATTATTCCTCTCATATACTACTACTTCACGGCAGTACTCCAAGTACTCCATGAACCGAGTCAGGGTTCCAGAAGAGTAGAATATTAGAGACAGAAACGGTTAGGTTCAAACCTCGATCTATCTAGACACCTCGGCCTCGAATTACGGAGTGCCGCATCACCCTCGATCGGGTATGTTCACTCATCGGATATGCACGATTGCATTGAGTCGGACCTGCAACCTACCGGGTTGGGCGTACCGGCCTACCTCCCAGTCAGCTACCTAGACAAACGTATGATGGAACAAGCACGGTCATGCTAGCGGACGGACATGACAACAAGCAGTAATAATAGTATCATGAATACTTTCTATCAACTGTTATCCTATCGAGGTAACACCATCCGGCTTACACGGAATAACACTGCTATCTTCACACAGTAAATACACCACGGCTGATCTCACCTTGCTTCCTCGAAAAATCACCATCACTGATAGAACACTTAAGTTACAATTCTAATGTCACGAAGCACATTACCCATCTCTAATAAT
Organism: Cepaea nemoralis; assembly: GCA_014155875.1. Classification (NCBI taxonomy): domain Eukaryota; kingdom Metazoa; phylum Mollusca; class Gastropoda; order Stylommatophora; family Helicidae; genus Cepaea; species Cepaea nemoralis. The sequence continues at coordinate 105,513 of JACEFZ010019919.1, read as the reverse complement.
AAGCTCTTCCTTATCATTATTTACAGCGTCTAGCATGTTGATGTAATGACTGACAAACTGTCGCCTTGCATGCGTAATTAATAAACCAAACCAGTAACTGCTACACACTGTAAAGCACATCGTTCGGCCTATTTTATTTACACCCCACTCGCTGTGGAATACGGCTTGTTCCGTCAGGTACCACATTACATCGCTGATCGATAAAGCCTACTTAAATATGCAGATAGCCCGCTGTACCTTGTAACGCTACGCGACGACTCAAGTTTCGACGGCAATAAATTCATTCGGGGAGGTCGGTCCGGCATATAGACAACAGTTAAATAATATAATAAGTATTCAACTAACCTGTGATTGAACAATCACAAACTTGACTGCAGATGTCCGCTCTGGCCGCGAATATTGACATCAAAATTACAGCAGCCTGTTGGCTGTGATCTATCTACGCTGAGGTCTGGTGGGCGACTGACCACGACTAAGTCAGTACGCCTTCAAATCGCCTACCTGGGCCGCGTGACTTTCATGATTCATGAAGAAAACCAGAGTCACGCTAAGTTCCACCAACCCGTGCTGCATGAAGCACTCGTGAACTTAGAGATCTCTACCACGTACACACTTGAGGGAACATTCTAGATTTTTCTATAAATAACTAGAATAGCTCCGCCCCGCACTACTTGTTGATGGGGAATCCCCTATTAATTGATATTAATTCAAGGGAGACCAACGCATCGCACTCCCTTCAAAGGGATATTATGCAGAGCTCTGCCGATCTGTAGGCGTTTCGTCACATAGTCCCCCACTTAAGATGGTCGACCCGGTCGAACTCACTAGCCAAAGATCGGTCTGAACTCTGAACCTCTACTCTATCAAGATTGGATTTCCAGGAAAAGACGTTCCATACCGTTCCCTTTCCCTGGGGAGATCCACCAGAATGATATGGATGCTGGATCACCAACCACCGCCTCAAACATACGTTATCTCCAGCGATTAGGCCCGAAACGTAACGGCCTGGTGATTGGCTTACAGGATCTGTCTACACTGGACTGTTCCGCATCCACCTGGTGTAGGCCATCGGTTACTTTACTGAAGGTTCTTTCGTCCCTTCCGACAATAGGATTTTTCCTATCCCGACTAGGCATCTGTAGCGAAACGCCAGTGGCCCATGTCCTTATGCATTCTGTTATTCTTGGTAAACAGGGGGAAACGGCTTTCGGAAGCTCTCAGTTCTCTTTATTCGCTCAATTCTCCATGAAAGATGGTTCTTTGGGTTATCTTCATACCACAATCTTTACACGGAGCGAGTATATATTTGTCTTTCCTTTCGGGTAGTCCCGAAGGAGCGCCTTGCGTCAAATGTGCACTGGTGCAGCGGCTGGTCAATTGATGGCCGGGCCAACACCTACCGTTTGAAAGTTGCAGCCTGTCCAGTAAGTTAAAGATTACGACAGAGATGCAACCTACTACTGAAGAGATGTAAAGGTAAATATGGGTTTTCGTTGGTCCAGGCAAAGCTTGGCCTATAAATATCTATTGTCTTAACGACTGAGAGGATAGAGCAAAACAGCAGTCTTGCCATGTTGGGAGGGGGTGACCGTTAGCCGATCTGGCTACGCGGCTTGTTCTTGGCAGCTGATGGACGAGTGATATCTGGATTCCTACGGCTTACCGTTACTTGGTGGTATCTCTCTTTTAAATATAGGCACATTAGATAGCTACGGGGATGGGGTCCACCAATCTAGAATATATCTTCTTGAGCCAGGGGATGCTAGACACAGGACTATCTCTTTCGTCTGTCACTCGATAGGATGATGTCGGGAGGATAATGGACTCCTCTATCTCACTGAGAGAACCTGAACTTATCTACACTATGGCTTGCAGGGCAATGCCGGTACATTGGGCGACAGCTCAGTCGAGAGCGGCGGCCGGGAGGGGAGTATCTTCTTTCATCTTCTTGCTGGGAATGGGGAAATACACGGTGTGCCATATAACCCCACTTAGGGGGGAGAAACACACCGATTGCTGGGCACACCACACCACAAGATCTTGGTTGCGAGAAAGGCATGTTTTACAAGTGAGAGGAAAGCATGGAAATGAATGTGCCCAATAATAATAAAGGCTTGGTATGAGTGTGGAATGTGTGTCTTGTAGACAAAACGTTCCTAGGGTGGACAATCTGACTTCACCCAGCTGGAGGTCGACTCAAGCCCGGACGTAGCCAATCCAGGGGCTACCTGACAGGTCAGGTATATGTCAAATATATTAACTGATACCCTATTGGTCTTTAGGATTGTGTGATGCATGAGTCCGCCCAGTCGCTCAATATTGTTTGTTATCTCCAGGGTCCTCGTGTGTGGGATGTGACAAAATCGGACAGTATCCACACAGCTTCTGTGCTAGAGCCAAATACGTCTGATGAAGCCAGGTCAATGTATGAGCCATATCACACATGGTGTGCCTAACTCTGAGAGAGAGGCAAGGGCATATCTTGAGGAAATGACATAGGCCCGAGAACAGTTCAATGCTGGTTGAGACTACGCATGATTATATTGCAAACTAATCAACAATGACAATTTGCAGTAATGGGGCATCTCGGGTCCTTTCATTGACATAGGCCCGAGAACATTCAACTTCAGAGTTGTGTCTACGCATGATTATCAGGCCTACCCATGTTGTTCCGGACATGAATAGACACCTATATAGGTTAAGTCCATGGACAATTCCTCAACAACCAGTGGATTTGATTCTACAGAAGCCTGTGGAAGTTACAACCAATTACCTGGAAGGAAGGAGATTCCAGCACACAGGGTGAGACGTATATGGACAGATCGGACAGTATTTGAAGCTGGGTCTGTGACTATGGCTACTTGAGGCTATGTGCCTGAACTTATCTGTGTGGTGTCTGTTTAGAACTATCTGTGTTAACTGCCTTGATGTTTTCCTGTGCTGTCCTTTATTGATTTAATAAATCAAGTTTTAGTTTATTCCAACGATCACTGTGTTATATATATGGATCAGCCAGAAGAACATTGCAGGAAATAGGTCCTTAGGTCGAAAGAAAGAGTGACAGTGAGTCCGGGGAAAACGGAGGAGGGTTGGCAGGTAAAGACCTATTCCAGCCAGGGCTATAAAGAGAACAATTTTGAAATATTGTGACAGGGCTATTTGGGACCCTCCACGTAGCGTGTTACAGCATCACCCTCGTGGACTGTTCGCGGATGTCGACCGAAATGAATGGTCGCTTACTCCAGGTTCGTCTGGAGTACCCTCGCTCCTGCCTTCTCTCCCGCGAGTAAGGACAATAAGCTTGTCGGCGTATCGAGTCACCCGACGATCCCGTCGTGCCAGATGTGACTTCGCCTGTCCGACCTCGATTCCCAGTGTGCTTAACACCATGGGCCTCTTCCCGACGGAGCCTGTTGCCCTATCTACGGTTGAACGCTCAGGAGACCGGAGCCCTCCCCACAGGATGTACTGCGTAGGACTGAGTCTTCCTCGCCCTCGTCTGGACCCAGAACCGAATCTAGCGCGATGGTAGTCGCACTACCTTGTGGAGAAATTACCTCGGACCTCTCCAAATTCTGAAGGAGAGTACAATGGAACTTACGCAATTCCCCGCGGACCTTCACCTCATACGTGGATCGGGACATTATCCGTTCCACAGGAAAAGGGCCCTGCCATCCAAGTTCGAATTCCGCCCCCTCGATTGGGAGAAGCGCGAGAACCCTATCTCCAATCTGCAGAAATAAACCGTTTCTGGTCCTGTGCTTTGGTGCTGCCAGTCAACACGTTGGGCACGACTGGATATATCTCCGCACGTCGCCTGTCATTCCAGGCCAGTGGTAGTGGCTGGAAAGACACTGGACTGTTGTCCCCACATCCTTATGTCCGGTTAAGGATAAGGTATGCACTCTATGTATCAAGCGGGATCTGTAGTCAGTAGGGACTACCATCTGACCGTACTGGCTATCCCCTTGCCCGGCTCTACGATAAAGCAACCGGTTTTCTACATAGAACTGACCCGGAGTTGGCGGGACAGAACTTTGGGACACCTCCAGTAAGTAAGGACGCAAAGTTTGGTCCCTACTTTGAGCACTGCTCACTACCCTCGCAAGAGAATGGTCTATTTCCTTACCATACTGCCTTTCTCCATCCTTAGCCCTGGCCTGCCTAGCGCTCACTAGACAATGTTCCCTGGGGTCCCCCAGGAATACATGTGGACGACCGAGGATCAAAGGGTAAATAGGATCAGGCAGCACAGCCGCCTTGATGCTACCAGTAACATACTTGCACCGAATGTCAATCCGAGCAATCGGCAAGTTCATAGCTACGGAGCTCTTCATGGCCAGCTGGAATTCTCTTGTCTCGCCGGTGAGCTGCCCTGGGCTCACAAGGTGGGATGAGATTACAGCTTCAAACTGCAATCCTGTATCGTATAGACATTCCACCTGCTTCCCATTCACCTCTATCGTTTCGACCCCAGGTGATTTCTCTGACTTAGGTTTCTCCCGACCCTTAGGTGTGGTCTCGCTAGGTCTACCCCTAATAGAGGCGAGACACGCAAAGTGCAAGGCCTTTGGCTTCCTCAGACAATCTACAGTATTATGGGAAGGCGACTTACAGTACTTACACCACCTCTTACTCCACTTCCGTTTTGGGGAGGCGGGAGGGCTTTGCTTATCGGGTTTCTTACCAGAGTCTTTTACCACAGGATCTGCTACATTGGATGATTCTTTGGGACCTTTGGTCTTGGGCTTCTGATCAAGCCCCTTCTGCCTTTTCTGTGAATCAGTCTGACTGGAATCCCCAGTCTCACCATAGACTTCCACATACCTTTCAGCTAACTTATTTACTATGTCTAGCCTTTCCGCCCCATTTTCCCCTAAGAAATTCCTTAAAGGCTTGGACATCTGCATTTTCATTTGATCCACCACCATCAACTCTCTCAGACTCTCATAATCCTCTTTGAAATTGGCCAACGCCATCCATTTCAACAGGTATGAGTTCAACCTCACACTATAGGCCGAGAACATCTCACCTGGTTCTCTCTTGGAAGTTCTGAACCTCCGCCTGTAAGCATGGGCTGTCATTTCGAATCTTTTCAAAAGAGCCGATTTCAGGGTTGGATAATCATTTTCCATCCCTGGGGGAAGACGCGCATACACTTCGTACGCGGTGCCACGGAGTCCTTGTGAAAGCATAAGATTCCAGCGCTCAGGCTCTAAACCCATCGCTTTACACATTGCCTCGAACTTCTCTAAGAATTGATCTATCTTCTCTTGGTCCGGTTCAAATGGTGGAAACGGCCATTTCATAGCATGGCAAGCTGGTCTGCTGGCTACTGATGAGCTAGGTAAAGCTACTCCACCTACTGCTCCCTCAGAATCACCAACAGCTTTAGCCTCTACCTCAAGTTGCTTCATACGGAACTCATGTTCCATTTCCAACTTCCTAGCTTCTAATTTCTTAGACTCTAGGTCAGCTGCAAGTTTTTGTGCCTGTTGGTCTGCCACCAACTTTTGCTCTTCAAGTGCTAACTTTCGAGCTTCAAGCTCAATTTCTGACTTTCTTCGCTCACTCTCCTCTGCGCTGAAGTTTCTCTCTACTTCCAGTACATATGCTTTGAACTCCTCACCTTCCAATCCCATCTCAGTTGCAGATGCCCGCACCTTAGCTAAATCTAAAGTACGAGTAGCCATGCTTAGTGTAACTTAGTATCAGTATAGATAAGCAATACCCAATCACAATGCTAACTGTACTCCAACCAACACTGTAATTATGTATCTATACTAACTTAACTAAATGTCTGTCCACGTCGAAGAGAAAGGTATCAGCAGCCCTACTCGTCAAGTAGACAATAGGTATAGGACAGATGACACTATAACCTATTCCTACGAGATGTCAGAACAAAGAGAAGATCCCGGACGAGCCCCCACTCTATCTTGTGACAAGACCGCCGGGGCTTGGACTGGTTTGCCACGATAGATATTATCCCCAGCCTTTGTTCCAACCACCTCAATAGCACTCTACATCTACCTGGCCCCACACAAGCCGGGACAGCTGAACCTCCCCTCCCTTACCTAGGGTTCCAAACCCCAAGGGGGCTCGGACCAGACACCAGTCATATCACTGCACAAAGTCATAGCTAAGAGAACAAAAATTTAATTCTGAACTACGTCAACCACAACACAGAGAAGGATGGCTGAAAGCCAGACTAGAAGAACTATGTACAAGATCAGCTATGCAGATGAGTATTCATCATGGAGGCGGACGATAGCTCGTGCGGTTGTCCAGTCGTGGTAGCGACTCACCCAGGCTCCTCCAGTGTACTGGAACTCCAAGGTCTGCTGCCTCTCCAAAGTTCCCTCTTCACACAGAGAACCAATCACGGGCTGATCAAGCGCAATACCACTGCCTGACTGACACTACACCGATGAACAAGGATCCTTCCTTGCTGTCGTACTATTTCCCTCGTCACACTCCTGATGAAGTCTGGGCCGACCCTAGAACATTAGCGGTCTCCCACTTGCAGAAAAAGTACATGTAGCACCGTCTCAAAATACACAAGAGCCAGGTCACTCTTCTATCTCATAAGTGACCCACACACTGATATGTCACCTACACAATGAGCGGTTGCTCCACCTGAACACACAATGTCACTGGTAAAGTCTATCAGGTGACTAAACACTTCACCTTAGTTCCATGTCCTTGGACAAATAGATCTTCACACAGTATCATGTAACTACCCTGATCAATGGGTAGTAATCACAACCTAGCATACACTGTCACCAGTTTACCACGTTGGCATGAGGTAGCTCCCTACCTTAACAAACATTGTCAACAGTTTACCACGTTGGAATGAGGTAGCTCCCTACCTTAACAAACATGTCACTCTGGTGTTCCCACCAATGTTGTAATCAATGTCCTAGGTCACTGGACCACATGTTGGCTTCATAAAGGTAACCAATGTAGAAACACTATTTAAGCATCAACTGATACATGGTGTCCCATAACCCAGCCGGGCCAGAAGCATATAACACAGGTCATGGTGACCGGTATCAATGATCACTCTGCTCAACTTGAAAGGTCACTACCTTGCCATAACCAAGGTTTACACAGAGGTTGAATGTCACCAGTGCTTCACTGGCTAGAATCACCAGACGTTTCAGTGTTGGATCCTCTCAGGATCGGATGACACTCGTCGGACTCTTGACGGAGGTCCTAACCTAGACCTACCGACTTATTCAGCACTCAGCTCCTTCCAACATTGATCTCGCAGAATCAGACGACCACTCCCAGTATGGCCTCAATCAACTTCTGGATAGGCACTGGAATGAGTGGGCCCATAGAGCTCATGGTGAAGCTCTTGAATCTTCTTCTGTATCGTAATAACAGATCCTGAAACACGGAGAGGTTGGTGTGAGTACTCAACTACAACAAGGACTACTAGCATCTCCACCATGTCACCTGCCTCTCAGACATTCCTCATGTCTACCAACATGAGTATGAAATCATCACATCATAGATCTACTAGGAATCATAATGTATAGGCATAATGATATTAGAAAAAGCAATAGCATCCCTGTTCAGTCAAGTAACACTTCTGGGCTACAAATAACCCCTAGCACCAGAGTCGACTGTATGACTCTGTCAAGCATCCTTCGCCTGGTGCCAGTCCAATCCTGTTTCATCTTCTCATCATCAATCAACATATACACCTACTTTCCTTTCAGTGTAGTGATTACTTTATCGAGAAGGTGTCCAGCCGGACATCTCCTTCCTGACAGACTCATCAATTCATCAATCCCTTAACCCATGGACTGATCAATTACACACATTAACAACTATATGACTATAATGAATTATACTCCTGATAATTCATTACTATAGCATTAACTAAGGAGAACTCATGAATTGTTACACTTAAGTAACAAAATCATATCACAGCCATAGTGTCAGGTCTGGGATCCCTGCCCCAGATCCTGAGTTGCCCTTGTATTCACTGACTATCTTTCAGGTCAGTCATACCTGTGCCGGTCGAGCACAGCTGTGGTGGCCTTCCACCATTACACTTTCCCACAGCTACTGTGGGTCCCGTGTACCTTGCCCCGTGACGACTTAAGTCACGTCATCCAATGTAGCAATCCTCCAGACTCCACTACCAAACTCTGACTGCACCTTTGTTTGGGGGGATTATTCCTCTCATATACTACTACTTCACGGCAGTACTCCAAGTACTCCATGAACCGAGTCAGGGTTCCAGAAGAGTAGAATATTAGAGACAGAAACGGTTAGGTTCAAACCTCGATCTATCTAGACACCTCGGCCTCGAATTACGGAGTGCCGCATCACCCTCGATCGGGTATGTTCACTCATCGGATATGCACGATTGCATTGAGTCGGACCTGCAACCTACCGGGTTGGGCGTACCGGCCTACCTCCCAGTCAGCTACCTAGACAAACGTATGATGGAACAAGCACGGTCATTCTAGCGGACGGACATGACAACAAGCAGTAATAATAGTATCATGAATACTTTCTATCAACTGTTATCCTATCGAGGTAACACCATCCGGCTTACACGGAATAACACTGCTATCTTCACACAGTAAATACACCACGGCTGATCTCACCTTGCTTCCTCGAAAAATCACCATCACTGATAGAACACTTAAGTTACAATTCTAATGTCACGAAGCACATTACCCATCTCTAATAATAAGCTCTTCCTTATCATTATTTACAGCGTCTAGCATGTTGATGTAATGACTGACAAACTGTCGCCTTGCATGCGTAATTAATAAACCAAACCAGTAACTGCTACACACTGTAAAGCACATCGTTCGGCCTATTTTATTTACACCCCACTCGCTGTGGAATACGGCTTGTTCCGTCAGGTACCACATTACATCGCTGATCGATAAAGCCTACTTAAATATGCAGATAGCCCGCTGTACCTTGTAACGCTACGCGACGACTCAAGTTTCGACGGCAATAAATTCATTCGGGGAGGTCGGTCCGGCATATAGACAACAGTTAAATAATATAATAAGTATTCAACTAACCTGTGATTGAACAATCACAAACTTGACTGCAGATGTCCGCTCTGGCCGCGAATATTGACATCAAAATTACAGCAGCCTGTTGGCTGTGATCTATCTACGCTGAGGTCTGTGGGCGACTGACCACGACTAAGTCAGTACGCCTTCAAATCGCCTACCTGGGCCGCGTGACTTTCATGATTCATGAAGAAAACCAGAGTCACGCTAAGTTCCACCAACCCGTGCTGCATGAAGCACTCGTGAACTTAGAGATCTCTACCACGTACACACTTGAGGGAACATTCTAGATTTTTCTATAAATAACTAGAATAGCTCCGCCCCGCACTACTTGTTGATGGGGAATCCCCTATTAATTGATATTAATTCAAGGGAGACCAACGCATCGCACTCCCTTCAAAGGGATATTATGCAGAGCTCTGCCGATCTGTAGGCGTTTCGTCACAGGGAGGTCAGCATGGCAGAATGGATAAGAACGCTCACTCGTACACTTCATGTCTTTGCGTTTTCTCGCTTTGAACTCAACCGTAGTTCATACACTTGCTACTACTTCTAGAGCACTGGACTGATTTTTGCGTGTGGATAAGTTTTCCCTATTACCAGTGTCCCTCGTCATCAGGCGAAGCCACTCCGACGTCTGATGTACTTATAATTTACGTCCCCAAGTCAAGGATGAGAAGTCAACATTTTAGTCCAACAGACCTGTTTAGGGGTTAAACAGCTACGTCGACATCAGCACACAGGATGTTTAACAACGAGCGCTCTTATCAATTGTTTAGTAAAGTATAAAAGCTGACCTCCTTTCGGTGTGATGATGACGATGTGGCGGGCTCAACCCCAACATCAGCAACAACAACAATAACATCAACAATGATACATTGGTTCAACTCCTACACCTGTCAATTGGACTAAAATGTTGACTTCTCGTCCTTGACTAGGGCACTTAAATTACAAATATCTCAGAAGTCAGAGTGGGTTCGCCTGATGGCGAGTGACACTGATAATAGGGAGAGCTTATCCAAACTCAAAAATCAGTCTAGTGCACTAGTAGTACTAGCACATGTCTGGACTACATTGAGCTCAAAGCGAGTGCACTAAAGAAAGAAACCAATGAACTAAGTATAGAGGACAATCAATGAACTAAGTATAGAGGACAATCAATGAACTAAGTATAGAGGACAATCAATGAACTAAGTATAGAGGACAATCAATGAACTAAGTATAGAGGACAATCAATGAACTAAGTATAGAGGACAATCTATCCTTGTGCACGTGAATGTTAGACATGTATTCTTGAATTACTGTGGACGGCCACGAAGACACTCAAGAAGATGTGAGCATTGATGAAAACTGGGACTTGCAAACAGGCATCTTGTCACAGAAAGGGAATAATGTGACAATGTTATACACTTTAGCACCTGCTCTGTGGCAAAAAGGGTTACGGACGCAATTCGTAATCCCGCATACCGCGTTGGAAACACAGCTGTGGGCGATCTGGCAGCAGACCGTCTTGAGTTGGTTTTCCTAAAATAGTTTGAGTGCCAGTCGTTCAGAAAGCAATGGCAAACTACTGAACGTAAAATTGTCAATAAATCACAGACAGCCAAACGATTCCAGGGTTAATTGCGACGTCCTGTAAAGGATATGCAACTGACTTAACACAGTTTAGGAAGGCAGTAATTGAAGGCAGGATATGTGGGAGAACAGGCAAGCGTTGAACTACAAAAACATGGACACTTAACACTAAAGACACCAGGAATACGGAATGAACGAAAGAACAGATGATAGATCGATCGAAAAATGCAACGAATGAACGATCAGTCAAACGATCGGGCGAAAAAGTGAACGACGAATGGAACAGCAGATGGAAACAATGATTGATCGAGTGGTCCAACAAAGGAATGAACGAAGGATCGATGGGACGAATCAAAGAATGAACGGTATTTTCAAAGTGTTAAAAATTGTGCTCACAGACACGATTAACATTCTTCCATTCTCACATCGTTTCCTTTGTACATTATTTAACACTTGCAACTCTTATTGGGTACATAATGACGACGACGACAGCAACAACAACAACGACAGCACAGCAGCAGCAGCAGCAGCAGCAGCAACAACAACAACAACAACAGCAACAACAACAACAACAACAACAACAACAACAATAACAACAACAACAACAACAACAACAACAACAACAACAACAACAGCAGCAGCATCAACAATAACAACAGCAACAACAACAACAACAACAACGACGACGACGACGACGACAGCAACAACAACAACAACAATAATAGCAACAATAATATACATGTTAGATCAATCATGTGCCACGCCGAAAAGCGTGGGCGATAATGACTCATCATTTCACTCGATCTCCAGAGTCGTGGATCAGCTCAGTGTTCCTGTCTCGACCATGCCATGTGGCCAAGCCATCCAGGCTTTACTTCTCGGTCTTCCCCTTGGTCTCTTTCCTTCTATCTTGTCAGTTAGTTGTCACCAAGTTCTCCAATCCATTTCTTCTCATAAAATGTCCAAACAACTCTGACTGTCTTCGTCTAATTTCTCTAATAAATTTACGATGTTAATTTGTCTCCTGTAGTACTTGGTCATTGGCTTTTCTGTCTTTCCATGGTATTCTTTGCATTCTCCTCAGAAACCACATTTCTGCAGCCATCAGATGTTTTTCAGCTTTACTGCTCATTGTCCAAGTTTAACATCCATACAAAAGAACAGGCTCTATGTAGCACCTTAGCACTCTGTTTCTCGTTTCAATTGACATCTTTTTATTGATCAGTATGTTTTTCATCTTGCTAAAGGCTACTTTCGCCATGGCGATTCTTGTTCTAATCTCTTCAAGGCATCTCAAAGATGTTATGTTATGACCGAGATAATTGTACCGATTCACTTGTTGAAGAATATTCCCATTTATTTGTATATTACATTGTGGTATTTCGATCTTCCCAGTGACGACCATAACCTGTGTCTTCTTACAATTTAATTCTAACCCTAGTTGTTTACTGTATGCAAAAATCGTATCTACTAAATGTTGCAGATTCCGTTCATCGTCTGCAATCAATACTGTATCATCTATATCTAATGTTTATTGATGTTTTGTCCTCCGATGATGATTCCATGTATATTGTCTACATTTCTGAAAATATTTTCACTGTATAGGGAAAAAAAGATCTGGAGACATTACACATCCCTGCCTCACACCTCTCTTAATAGACTGATATTGTCCCACTTTATTATCAATCCTTATGGCAGCTAGTTGTTTCCAATATATGTTTTTTATAAGTCTAATGTCTTTCCTATCAATTTGTAGATCTGCAAGCATATCTACCATGTTGACATGATTTACTCTATCGAAAGCCTTTGTATAGTCAATAAAGCAAAGATGTATATCTTGGTTTACTTTTATAGAACATTCAATAACTGATCGCAGCATTTACACAGCATTTACTGTGCCCTTTTCATCTACAAACCCACATTGTTCTTTCCGTATTTCAGGTTGTATTTTCTTCCTAACTATTTGCGTGATAATTCGTAGCAAAATTTTTGTGATGTGACGCATTATACTAATTGTTCTATGTTGATCTCATTCAAAGGCTTCTGATTTATTTGAGATTGCAATAAATACAGAATTACATAATTCAGAAGGTATATCTCCGGTATCATATAATGTGTTCAACAGTCTGGTGACTTGATCTATTCCATATTCTTCTAAAGCTTTAATCATTTCTGTTCTGATGTTATCTGTTGCCTTGCCAGCTTTCATATGTTTAAGAACATTTCGAATCTCCATCTTCAAAATTGCTGGTCCTTCATTACTAAACCTAATATCATACTGTTCATCTCTGTAATCATCATAAGGGTTTTTCATATAATCTGACCATACATGTAGAATCTGATCTTTTTCTATTATGATTTTGCCATCTTTAGTTGTTAGACAGTCTGCTGATGTACTTGTTCTTTTATTAGTAAGTTCCTAAATTCTTTTGTGCACAAATTTGGTATTTTGACTGTTGTGTTGGTTTTCGATTTCTAAGCAATTTTTCACAAGCCACGCTTCCATTGCCTCATTACATAATATTCTGACTTGTTTGTGAATTTTTTTCATATTTGGCAGAATTATTTTTGTTGAGTCTTCTTGTTTCCATTATTTGTAAAATTTCTTCAGTCATCCATTTCTTACGACCCACCTTCTTTAATTTTGGTATAGTTGTTTCTGCAGCCAAACTGATTGAATTCTTCAACATTTCCCATTGATCATCCACATCTTGGAATGTGATCTCTAGATCATACAATATGTCAAATCTGTTTTGTACTTCTATGTTGAATTTGTTTTGTAATTCCTTATCATTACTCAATGTACACAAATCATATTTAGTGTTCCCTATTATGTACTTGACTTTCTTTAACTTTACCCCCAATGTACCTGTAAGTAATCTATGGTCACTATAACAATCAGCACCGGGAACTATTTTTGCTATTGTTAACGCATTTAGAAATCTTCTGCTAATCAGAATGAAATCAATCTGGTTTCTAATCCTGCTATCAGGACTCCTCCATTTCCATAATCTTCTAGGATGTTGCTTACACCAGGTGTTTCCTACAATCATTTCCTGCTCTTTTGCCCACTCTACGAGTCTGTATCCTCTTTCATTTCTCTCTCCTAAACCATAGTTTCCTACTGTGTATCTATCACCTTGATTTCCTACTTTTGCATTAAAGTCCCCTATTATGATGTTTATTTCTGAATGTTTACATTTCTATAAGGCAGACTCTATGTCATTATAAAATTCTTCTACACTATCTCCATTGGATTCCCCTGTTGGTGCTAATAACGTTTATGCTAAAAGGTCTGCCGCTTAATTTAACTAGTAGAACTCTGTCCGACACTGCCCAATATCCCTGAACAGATTTTGATATTTGCCGGTCCAAAATAATTGCTACCTTCACCCCCCCCCCCCTTCTTTTTTTTGTTCGATCTTCTCCTTGAGAATAAATAATCTTAAAATCTTCATCTATCTTAATGCCTGCTCCTATCCATCTCGTTTCGCACATCCCTAAAATATTAATTTTGTCGCTTTCAGTTTCTTGTTTGATGTTATCTAATTTTTCGTCGTCGTTTAACGTCCTAACTTTCCATGTTGCTAATTTTAATGTCTCTGTCCTTGTCTTGCGATGATCTGTCTTTAGGCGAATCATAATGAACTAAGCACTTTTAAAGAAGGCAGTTTGCCGTTTTCCTGGGCAGTGACCATACTGATCGGTGACGCCAGCCATTGTCTTGTGAAAGAGATCTTCCGCCTATCGTAGCGAAACTTGAGACCATAACCAACAACTATCTGTCGGCTGCCCTCAAACTTTCATCCACCACCTGCCTTCCGTGGCTTCTTTTGAACACTTCCAATAAACGAATACGAAATAACACCACATAATCCACAGGAAAGCACTAAAAACAGCGTCTTCCGAAGAATGAACTCTTTAGGTCGTCGCCATTTTTTTTTAACCGGAGTACATGTTAGAAGAAGTGTAAAATAGAAAACCACATCTGGAAGCAGGTTCCTTTCAGGAGCATGTGATCTGACAGGGCTGCCACATTGGTTAGGACGGAGTGCTCGGAGCATCAGGTGGTCAGTCTTTCCCTCTGCTAGCAGACGAAGAACGCTGGCGTGGAAAACTCGACCGATCCCGCTCACCATAGTTGCCAGTGTAGTTCCTTATCAACTACACTAAGGTTCCGGCCACACGCAATGTAGGCCTTCAAGTAGTCCAGGCTTCCATTGAGGGGAGGAGGAGGGGGGATCGGGAGGAAATTATTGGATCCCTTTTACAAGCCTTAAGGCGTTGCTGTGTATGTGGTGCTACACCCATGTTTGTATAGCCCATCGGAGGGAGGTGTGGGTAGTGTCAAGCCGGCAGCTTTTATTTCAAGAAATAGTTTCTGGTACACATTTTAGGCTGGGTCGACGACGGAGCTTCGGTCGATTTTGCAAATCGGACACGATGCCAACTCCAATCCATATACGAACCAGCTGAAGGATAATACAGTCTACATAAGACAAACACACACAATATAACCCAGGTGTATAACAATAAAGTCTACATAAGACAAACACACACACACAATATAACCCAGGTGTATAACAATAAAGTCTACATAAGACAAACACACACAATATAACCCAGGTGGACAACAATAAAGTCTACATAAGTCAAACACACACAATATAACCCAGGTGGACAACAATAAAGTCTACATAAGACAAACACACACAATATAACCCAGGTGGACAACAATAAAGTCTACATAAGACAAACACACACAATATAACCCAGGTGGACAACAATAAAGTCTACTCAAGACAAACACACACAATATAACCCAGGTGGACAACAATAAAGTCTACATAAGAGAAACACACACAATATAACCCAGGTGGACAACAATAAAGTCTACTCAAGACAAACACACACAATATAACCCAGTAGGACAACAATAAAGTCTACATAAGAGAAACACACACAATATAACCCAGGTGGACAACAATAAAGTCTACACAAGACAAACACACACAATATAACCCAGTAGGACAACAATAAAGTCTACTCAAGACAAACACACACAATATAACCCAGGTGGACAACAATAAAGTCTACATAAGATAAACACACACAATATAACCCAGGTG
This sequence comes from Cepaea nemoralis, assembly GCA_014155875.1. Lineage (NCBI taxonomy): Eukaryota > Metazoa > Mollusca > Gastropoda > Stylommatophora > Helicidae > Cepaea > Cepaea nemoralis. The sequence goes on along the minus strand of JACEFZ010019919.1, from coordinate 89,756 downwards.
GACAACAATAAAGTCTACTCAAGACAGACACACACAATATAACCCAGGTGGACAATAATAAAGTCTACACAAGACAAACACACACAATATAACCCAGGTGGACTACAATACAGTCTACATAAGACAAACACACATAATATAACTCAGGTGGACAACAATAAAGTCTACTCAAGACAAACACACACAATATAACCCAGGTGGACAACAATAAAGTCTACATAAGACAAACACACACAATATAACCGGGGTGTATAACAATAATGTTCAACAAACGAAGACTCAGAGAACCTGACGACAACACTACAGTCCATCAACGACAAAAACAATCTGAAACAATCTTGCAAACATTAAATGCTCCAAAGAGCAGAATGAGACGTGAAAAACGCAGACATTATTGTCCAGTTCTTCTACTGCTCGATGCAACAGAAATCTCAGAGAAATTAACAAAAGAAATATAAATCTAACAAACATCAATAAAAAGAGACGAGTAATTACCAAAGAGCTGCTGGATTTAAATACCAGCATTAACGTCGACCAACCAGAAAGTGCATCCAAGAAAAATAGAACAATGCTTGGGGCATGATATTCCAAAGTAATAAAATATTAAAGAGCAGAAGAAAGCACTGCATGTTCATTTAGCAAACAAAGTCTCGGGTTCAGAGTGGTTTGAGCGATTGCTTGTAGAGACAGGGTCCCGGGTCAATTCTCAGCAGTGGCAGAATTGTTCCCTACCAGTGCCAAACTGGGGTCAAAACAGCCCCAATTAAGTTAGTATCAGAATCTTCTGGCAATTGTCTCGTAAGGATAAGGGATAAGTTAGGGAACTAGACACCCCATATCATTAATAATCAGTGTTGCCATTTCAGATAGTTAGTTGCTTGACTGGCCGACTGGCTAGAATGTAAAGTTTTCCTTCGGGGACAGGGGTCGAATCCTCGGTAAGATGTGGATTTTTTTTTTCTGTCGGGGGCTAAAAGAAAACCTTAACCTGCACAATTCGCGGCGACTGCACTAGTCAGGCGGCCTTAATTCCTAAGGCGCAAGATCTTCCTATCTTAAACCGCCAGGTACTATTGGCAGTAGATGAGAGTTTCACAGCTGCTTGACCGTTACAGGATACTGCAATCAACCCCAGCATATGTGTGTGGCTGTTTGTGATTTTCTAGAAAACATTACCTTTAACAGTTTGGCATCGCTTTCTGAAAGACCGACGCTCATACCATTATTAAAAATCAGCGCAAGGCAGTCTCATTTTAATCCAACGGCAGCTGATTTCGAACGCCATGTGCAAAATTGTTAAACGCATTGACAACCCCTTCACCACAGGCCCCAGTTTCGCAGATGAGGGTGAACAATCATAATTTTCCCTGTGAGAACGGCGAAGGAATGCAATGATATAGGTGGCAATGGCAAGAGATGGAACAACCACTTTGGTGGAGTGATGAAGACAGGGCGGCCTGGTCTGACAAACGACTAACTGGTGCCCTAGGGCAGAACTCCAGGAAGGCATGTACCATACGACCTGGTCTCCGAGTGATACTGACACAGACCAGGCAGGATGTCATGTGACCTGGTCTCTGACTGTCGCCAAGGAAGCTAAGGCCCCGGCTGGGGGAGTGATGCCATTGACCGGGAGCTGAGGAGTCGGTCAAGGTTCATCAAAGGACAGACAGGCAGACAGGCAGAGAGACTCATAGACCGGCAAACCGACAGACAAGCAGGCAGGCAGACAGACACAAAGTCAGGCAGGCAGGCAGATAGATAGATATACAGACAGGCAAGCAGATAGATATGTAGATGTACAGACAGGCAGAGAGACAGACAGAATGACAGACAGACACGCAGACAGACATGCATGCAGGCAGACAGGCAACCATACAGACACGTAAGAAGGCAGACAGACAAATAGACAAACAGACAGACAGGCAGACAGTCAGGCAGACAGACAGGCAGGCAGACAGACAGACAGACAGATAGATAGATAGATAGATAGATAGATAGATAGATAGATAGATAGATAGATAGATAGATTGGTAGGTAGGTTGGTGGTTGTGTAGGTGGGTATGTGGGTAGGTAGGTAAGTAGAAAGATAGATAGATAGATAGATAGATAGATAGATAGATAGATAGATAGATAGATAGATAGATAGATAGATAGAACGCACATCAATGGATACACACACAAGTCAAACAACTGGTCACCTCATATCTTACCGTTGCTGGAGCCCAGAAGTTGTGGATGGACAATCAAGTGCTGGGATATCAGAATCAGGGACTATAGGGTGACAGACAAGTAACTTCATTTGTACCTTGTAGTATTACAATTGCCGTGTGCCGCAATCTGTGTTAAAGCCATCGCTTTGACCTACCAACCTGCAGATTGGAATGTAAACAGTTTGCAACCTATTAATAGTGAACTAGTGATGTTAACATTAAATGACTAATTATGTTAACATTAATGCTGAACTAATGATCTTACCATTAATGGTGACCTAATTATATTAACATTAATGGTGAACTGGTGATGTTAACATTAATAGTGACCTAATTATATTAACATTAATGGTGAACTAGTGATGTTAACATTAATTGTGAACTAGTACATTATTGATGAACTAGTAATTTTAACATTAATGGTGGCCCAATTATTGTAACAATAATAGTGAACTAGTGATGTTAACATTAACGGTGACTAATTATTTTTTTAAAAATACTGGTGATCTAATGATGTCAATATTATTGGTGAAATATTTATGCTGAAATTAATGGTGATCTAAGTATGTTAACATTAATAGTGAACTAGTGGTGTTAACATTATGGTGACCTGGTGATTGTAACAGTAATTGTGGCCTGGTGATGTTAACATTGATGGTGAAGTAATGATGTTTACATTAATGGAGACCTGGTTATGTTAAAATTAATGGTGAACTAGTGATGTTAACATTAATGGTGAACTAGTGATGTTAAACATTGAATGTGAACTAGTGATGTTAACAGGAATGGTGATCTGGCGATTTTAACATTGATGGTGACCTGGTTATGTTAACATTGATGGTGAAGTAGTGATGTTAGCATTAATGATGTCCTAGTGATGTTAACATTAATAATGGCCTGCTTGTGCGAGCATTAATAGTGATTTGGTGATGTTAACATGCATGGCATTATTAAAATAGTCTTAATCGATTGGACCGATTTGATCTGTAACTTAACATTTCTAATTATGTGTTCTTTGATGTTGAAATTCGTGTCAGAGTTTGGACATTTATCTATGGAATTGGACATTTCTGCGTGAAGCTGTTAATTTCCGCACAAAGCTGAACATTTATGTATAAAGATGGACATTTATTATAAAGTTGGACATTTCAAAATGAAGCTATTGTGAATATGCACATTACCTTCTGTAGTGTGTTTGTATTAATGTTATGTTTCCATGCAACGTGTCTGTAACAGGATGGAATTCGGGTATTCAGAATGAGGTGTCTAAAGTATTTGTTATATTCTAAAGCCGTTTTTTTTTCTAGAGTACTTGAAAGAAGTTCGTTGATTAACTTGAGCCACGAAGGACAAAGCTGATAGATTTCTCTCAATCAATCAGGTGTCGTCTCGATGATGAAGGTTGGCTGCAAGGCAGCTTCAAAACTGTCTCTGAGAGTTAGTTTGTGCAAATGATGCAAGTATGTATGCAGGTATGTGTGAGTGTGTGTGTGTTTATGAATGAACGTGTGTACGTGTGTCTGCCTGTCCCATAACATGGTAATATGCATTTTTTATGTTTACAAAATCCATTTGACAATGTGTTTTTTTCCCTATCAGAATGTAACATGCATAATTGATGAATGAAAGGTGAGTGATTGGAAGGGCCGAATGAAAGACGGGCCTGCGTTGCCCAATTTGTAACCCTTTGAAAATAAAGTTCGTTCGTTCGTTCGTTCGTTCGTTCTCTTGCCTTGACTGTACATTCTGTCAGACTGCTGTTCGTCCATCTCTTGATGTTATCTTCCCACTTCTAGCACGGTCTATCTCTTACTCGCTTGTCTTTGATCTTACACTTCAGTACGATTGTTATATCTTTTAGGTGGCCGAAATTATTTCCCTTGCCCCCTTTTAAAATTTCTTTCACCAGCTCCCTTTTCATTCCCATGTTGTTTTTTTTTTAGAACCTCTGTTTACATTTTAATTATGCGTTCGTTTACTTTGAACTCAAGCGTAGTCCATATACTAGACTAAATTTTGCGTGTGGATTAGCTTTCCTGAATGGTTTCAATGAAATATGACATATTCTTCTTTATATTCACATCTACAGAGCCTCTATTTGACTTGCAAATTACTTGTTCATTATCAAGGCTCCTGCGTCATATAACAGTGTTTAATATACATACAGTTTGACACTTCTCATGTTTAATGCGTTGTTCATCTCTCTAGGTGTTATTATTGATTTAATGTTGTTGGAAACACTTTTGGCCATTCCTATTCTCATGTTGGTTTAGGATTTATCTACACTGTGAGTATTTACCAACACCAGCGTTGAGTAATATACAACAGTATAATAAAGATCTCTTATACGGAGAACTAGCCACAGGGAAGAGGCCAACCAGAAGACCCCTAATGCGATATAGGGATGTGTGTAAACAAGATATGAAAACCCTTGGCATAGATCCAGACACGTGGGAAAGAGTTGCAAGAGACAGATGTTCCTGGAGAAGAGATGTACGAAACAGACTGGTGCTCTTTGAGCGCAATCTGATGCAACAAACTGAGGATAGACGGCACAGCCTTAAAACGCAGTCACTTACTGCGGGACCTGCCTCGTCTTACAGATGCCGAAACTGCGAAAGAGACTTGTCACTCTAGCATTGGACTTTACAGTCACCAGCGTTACTGCCAGGTGCCTCAACAGCGGCATAACTCTATAGCCTTAGGGACTGAAAGAGAACTACTACTACTACTACTACTACTACTACTACTACTACTACTACTACTACTACTACTACTACTACTACTACTACTGCTGCTGCTGCTGCTGCTGCTACTACTACTACTACTATTACATAAAATGCAGAAAATAAAGTAAATAAACAGCATTCCAACTAAATTTACATACATATTAAAGGCTAGCAACAAGTTATCAATATATTCACATGTATTCTAACGTGTGTGTTGCTGCTGTCTTCCACTTAATGATGTTAAGCGCTGTGGAGAGCGGTAACTGAAGTACCAAGGCCTTTCCTCCGTAATTTATAAGCAGTATCTTTCTAGGTTCAAGTAAATTCCCTACCAGTTTGCTAGGCCTATCATAGGTTTCTGACCTACGTAATAACCATTTTACATTTGCTACTACCGCGTCACAAATGTGTTCTGCAATTCTCGTTATTTCACTTCCTGAATTGTGAGATTTATGTAATCGGCCATATATTCTGCAATCGGACGCTATTTTATGAATGCATTGTCACGTGGTGCTGATAATCAGGTCAGTTCCCAAGCGTTGTTTAAACAGCTGTGTTATGTAGGGTGATCTGGTCAGTTCCCAAGTGTTGTATTGTTTATTGCATTTCGTTATTACATTCTTCATCACGGTCGTGCTGATGCAGTCAATGTATTGCTCGCCTTCTTCTTATAGTCCATACCGTGCGGTGTTGGTGATCATGTCTGTCCACAGTTATTTTTCTCTTGTAGTTGCTTTAAAGCCGGTCTCTCTGGCCGAGGGGTTACAATAATTTCTCCGTAATCCCTTTTATCACGCAGAGTCTCGTAGCGGCCGAGAACTGGGAGCGGTTCTACCCCCGTCGGTGACTTGCGGGATAACTGAGCCGGGGCCGCTCAGAATGCAATGGCAAACTACTGAGCGTAATCTTGCCAAGAAATCAACAGACAGCTGAAAGATGCTGCTGTTGACAGCGATGTCCTGTAAAGGATATGCGAATTAAAAAAAAAAAAGTTGCTTTAAAGTCGCTTGAAAGTCGACAGGGTCGACTTCAGTGAACTGGGTTTTTATCCCATATGGCTCAGTCTCTTTCCGCAGCGCAGAAAGCGTCGCACAAAGCACGAACTCCATAGCTCCGGCACGACCCAAGGTATCTCCGAAAAAATTAATTCGTGAACCGAAGGACGCGGTCCGGAATCGAACCCACAATCTTCGGATCCCGAGTCAGACGGCTTGACCACTTCACCGCAGAGACTCCGGAGACTTCACGGAGATTCTTGTAGTGCCAATCTTCTTATAGTCCATGCCATGTGGCGTTGGTGATCATGTCTGTTCACAGCCTTCTGTTTCGTGTACTGCCAATCATCGTATAGTCCCTGCCGTGTGGCGTTGGTGATCATGTCTGTCCACAGCTTATGTCTCTTGTACTGCCAATCTTCGTATAGTCCATGCCGTGTGACGTTGGTGATCATGTCCGTTCACAGCCTTCTGTCTCATGTACTGTCAATCTTCTTAAAGTCCATGCCGTGTGGCGTTGGTGATCATGAGGTACACAGCCTTCTATCTCGTGTACTGTCAATCTTTTTATAGTCCATGCCGTGTGGCGTTGGTGATCATGTCTATCCACATAGCCTTCTGTCTCGTATACTGTCAATCATTTCTTATACTGATGTTTCATACTATGATGTCAAACAGTACAGTATCTTTTGTCTTTATTTCTCCCTAATTCGCCCCCTCTTCAACTTTGCTCTTGTGCAGAATTACCCCAGCTTTTACTTTCTCAAGAAGGCGGCAAAGAATGTAACCAATTGTCTTCGTCAGTTAACTTTTTCAAAGATATCTTCATTGATCTGTCTATCCGTCTACGGTGTTCTTATTATTCTTACAAACATAATTTCCGCAACTTTCACACAATTCTTTCCTTGTCTGCTAATTGTCCATGATTCGCTTCCCTATGTATTATTATTGTCAAGGTCCTATAGGGGACAGAAGAGGACAGACGATAGAGATGGGGACATGGGGGAGAGTGCGGGGGAAAGAGAATAGCCTAGATTGCTGAAGACAGGACTGTACCCGTGAAAGACAGTGTCACCTTGAATAGAAGTACGCACTACGCCTAGCCTCAACCAGGCGTATGCGAAACACCTGACTTCCCACGGACTGCACGAGGGGCAGATACCTCGTGACCACCGGGCAGTCAAGGAGAAACCAGACGGGCTTTGGACTTGACAGAGAGAGGATGCATGATTGAGAGTGTGACAGGACAGACTATACATAGGACTTCAGGGCCATTGAATAGCTGAGCCGTTTGACTTGTGCTTGTGTGTGTGGCTGTGCTACGAGAGCGTAGTGGCGTGTAGCGTAACGTATTGCATTACTACATTATTGTTATATTATTGCATAGTGCTAGAACGAACATTGTAACGATAGTTGAGACATGTATGAGATATGTCTGAGTATATCATGAAGTAATACATTCTACCTCATTAACCCATGTGTTTATGTCTCATCTATGCTCGTACTATCTACCTGTCTTGAACCCTTCACCTTCTAATATCCCCTAGAGGCTGACAGGTAAACTATGGGGGATCTTCCGGGATTTGAACCCGGGACCTCTCGCACCCCAAGCGAAAATCATACCCCTAGACGCTGACAGATAAACTATTCTCTTTCCCCCGCACTCACCCCATGTCCCTATCTCTATCGTCTGTCCTCTTCTGGCCCCTATAGGACCTTGACAATTATATAATGTGATTAACGTATGGTTATAAAGATTATCTACAGCTAATGATTAACCATGTGATAATAGAAAGACTAGAAGTTTCCGTTTATCTACGTCAATGGTTAATGTATGATTATTGAAGATTAGAAGCCCCTGATTATCAACAGTCAATGATTAACGTGCGATTGTAGAAAGACTGGAAGTTCCTGCATATCCACGCCAATGGTTAGGGTATGGTTATTGGAGATTAAAAGTCCACGCTTATCTATAGCCAGTGATTAACGCGTGATTATGGAAAGATTAAAGTCCATGGATGCATGGATGAATGGATGGACGGATAAGATCAGCTAAATTTAAAACCAAACAAACACGTAGTAATTACAAAAAGTATACAAATGAATCAATGCAAACATTTACTGATGAAACATTAGAAAGATTGACAATGTAAAACGTCTAGAAATTAGCCTCTAGATCGGAAAGGTCAAGAAACAAAAATACCGGTGAACAAAGAAGGATAGAATTAAGGATGATCAGCTAATTATGCAGTTGGAATTCTGTAAAACTGGGCAAGCTAAGAAAAAACCAAAAGCATTGCAGCAAAGATTAAAAGCTTTAACAACTTAAAAAGCATGTACGTTGTTTGTTAGAGTTTTACGACAAAGAAAAGGCGATTAAAAATTGCTTGTGTGTAGGGATGAACATCCAAATGTAAGATTTAGACATGTCTGGCCATTGTTCAGATTTGGCATTTCGGCAATGTTCGTTGCTCTGGTGACATGCCAATTAGCTTTGATAAGTTCCAGAGGTGGTGGTTTCCTGTCTGGCTGATTGATTGTGTCCTCGAAACGATTGTTTCAATAGTGGTGCCTTTAGGTCTCAGTCAGATATGACTGAGCTACGGTATGATATAGACAGCAGTATCTACTTTCTGTTAGCGCGAATGTTGTTAGTTAGGTCTTAGTCAGATATGACTGAGCTACCGCATGGCAGTAGACGGTACTACCTGCTTTCTGTTAGCGACGAATGTTGGTAGTTAGGTCTTAGTCAGATATGACTGAGCTATCATATGACAGTAGACGGTACTGTCTGCTTTCTGTTAGCGCCGAATGTTGTTAGTGAGGTATCAGTAAGATATAACTGAGCTACCGTATGACAGTAGACGATACTACCTGCTTTCTGTTAGCGTCGAATGTTGTTAGTTAGGACTTAGTCAGATATGACTGAGCTACCGTATGACAGTAGACGGTACTACCTGCTTTCTGTTAGCGTCGAATGTTGGGCGGCGCTCACCAGACTCGACACCCCACATTGTGCCAACGGTTTCGGGCTGAAGAGTGCAATTGGGAAGGTACTGGCCTTATCCTGGTGCAAGGAAATGCAACATAAAGACTAAATTTAATGTCAGAGCAGACCAGGCCTTAAACCCTCTAGGGTGGAAGCTACGACAGGTGAGCAGTTAGATAATTTGTTTGCTGATCCGGCATCTTCTCGAGCTTGTCTTGTTCGAGATGTATTGGTGTTACCTTTCCTCTGGAGTAAACTAGGCAGTCTGAGAGAGGGATCATGCTTTATGGACAACACATAGTCTCTAAATCCATCTCAGGTTTTGTTCTATGTATGGAGAGGTATAACTCCAATTTACAAATTATCGTCTATCAAGACAGCATGGTGCCAGTCAGTCAGGGTCAGTGACATGAAGACAACTAAAAGAATTTCTTTAAACACAAACCACGTGAACAAATAATGCATTGCGTCTAGTGTATTCGACCAACAATAATCGATTGCACAAATATAACGAAAAATTATCTATGTGGCGATTCCAGCCGTTGATATGCAAACAGAAGGACTTCCCGATAAGTGTTAGACTTCCATGTGGCTAACGATCTCGGCCTTCGAATAATACAAACGACTATGTACTTAGTATTTCAGCCAAAGTATTATTTGTGTGTCCACTTCATTTGATGCATAACTCAGCAGTATACACCTGGCGAGAGGCAGTGAAATATGCCAGGCAAGAAACCGTGCAGCATTTTGTTTATGGCGTCTGTGTTTAAATTCACTAAAGGAATTCATTGGTTTGAATTGAAAATAAATAACTAATAAACTACCAATATTCACAAATTAATGCCAGCGCAGAATATTGGGAATAACATGGTATGACAGAATCATCAATGTAGAACTCACGGAGAGAACTAGACACATCCCTGTGAACCAAGAGGTGAGGAAAAGACACTGGCGCTGAATAGGACACAAACTGGGGAAAACCTGAGGATACACTGTCTTGTCTGGAACCGATATCATCATCATGTGCCATGCCGGTAAACGTAGGCGGTCATGTTTTGCCATCTCAATTGTACTCCAATTTGTTTCTTCTCATAACGTGACCAAAAAATTCGAACGTTCAGTGTCTAATTTCTCTAATCAGTTTACGATTTTCATTTGTTTCTTGAAGGATTTGCTCATTTGTTTTTCTGTCTGTCCGTAGTATTCTTTGCATTTTCCTCAGAAACCACATTTCCACAATCATCAGATGTTTTTCTTCTCATTGTCGACACTTAACACCCATACAAAAGTACAGGTTCTATGTAGCACTTTTTCTTGTTGCAATTGATATCTTTTTATTGGTCAGTATGTTTTTAATCTTGCAAAAGGCTACCTTCGCCATGACATTTCTGGTTCTAATCTCTTCAAGGCGTGTCCCATCAGATGTTATGACTGTTCCGAGATAATTGTACCAATTCACTTGTTTAAGAATATTCCCATTTACCTGTACAGGGTTTATTTTTAATGACTATGGGATGTTTGAAAATATTGCTGTTCCGAGTTTAGTATTCACCCTTTATGTTGCATGAGCTCCACAGAGGGTAAATACAAAACTTGGAACGACAATATTTTCAAAATCCCCGCAGTCATTAAACATACACGCTATGTATTACATTGTGGTATTTCCTTCTTCCTAGTGACGACCATAAATAATCTGGGTCTTCTTACAATTCAGTTCTAACCCGAGTTGTTCCATGCAACTAACTATAACTGATATTCTTGCCGCTGTCTTCATTAATCCCATCCCATCATCATCATGTTGCAAGTCATATGACAGTTCCCTGTCTCATGCACTGTATTCTTTAGGGTTCCTTAATGTCATATGTTATTTGTGATGTATCTATCAGGATATTTCAAATGAATACCTTTATTATTTTATGGGTGAATATATTCGACAAAGTATTTAACAAATCTAAAATTTTTCGATGTAGTTACCACTGCGTTCAATGCAAGTCCCCCAGCGCCGATAAATGTCTCGATTCATGTAGAAAGAAATTCTCTTGGTCGCTTGTGTAAACACTCATGCTGTACAATCTTCACAGAAGTCACGCCGTTGTGAAGCTTCCTACTCCACTCATACACTTGCTGGACTGACAGGCATGCATCAACATACTGGACCTTCATACTCCACTCATTCACTTGCTGGACTGACAGGCATGCATCAAAATACTGGACCTTCCTACTCCACTCATACACTTGCTGGACTGACGAGCATGCATCACCATACTGGACCTTCCTACTCCACTCATACACTTGCTGGACAGACAGGCATGCATCACCATACTGGACCTTCCTACTCCACTCATACACTTGCTGGACAGACAGGCATGCATCACCATACTGGACCTTCCTACTCCACTCATACACTTGCTGGACTGACAGGCATGCATCACCATACTGGACCTTCCTACTCCACTCATACACTTGCTGGACAGACAGGCATGCATCACCATACTGGACCTTCCTACTCCACTCATACACTTGCTGGACTGACGAGCATGCATCACCATACTGGACCTTCCTACTCCACTCATACACTTGCTGGACTGACAGGCATGCATCACCATACTGGACCTTCCTACTCCACTCATACACTTGCTGGACAGACAGGCATGCATCACCATACTGGACCTTCCTACTCCACTCATACACTTGCTGGACAGACAGGCATGCATCACCATACTGGACCTCCCTACTCCACTCATACACTTGCTGGACTGACAGGCATGCATCAACATACTGGACCTTCATTCGACAATGAACTTCTATAGGTTTCACCCCTCTACTGATCAAACAACGGACAACAGAACGCTGCTTCTCTTTGGCAATAACCGTGTCATTGTTTTGTAACCTGCCAATACTGATGTTAATGATGTCAAGAGTGCCAAGCACGTTCCATCACGGTGTAGACGTACATAAGGACAGTTCAAAGATTGCCGCCCCACTTTTGACACGCAACAAAGAGATACAGCATTCTGTTATCCGTTTTTTTGGTCATCAGTGAAGGGGTGAAACCTATGTAATTTCATCTGCAAATGTAGGCGTAGTATGGTGATACATGCCTATCAATCCAGCATGTGTATGAGTGGATAGGAAGTTTCAAAACGGCGTGACTTCTGTGAAAAGATGCAGCAGGTGATACATGAGTGGTTATTTTTCTGCAGGAATCCGTGCACTTTATCGGCGATGCATTGACCGCAGTGGTGACTACATCGAAAATTGATAATCTGTTCTTTACTTTTTCAGAATATATTCCAGAACCCCCCCCCCCCCCCCCCCCCTCCCCCCACAATTTAGGTTTTCTTTTGAGGGCCCCCCGCATATAATGTGATAGTTTCCCCTAACCTTCAGCGTCTACATGGCTCTAGACTGCGTCCTCGGCCATAGCACCAGTGTAAAATGTCATTTGTTGAAAGTAAAGAACCCAGTTATTCACGCCGAGAACTCCTCGGCATACGGTATTGGTATGATTATACTTGGGAGTCTCTCTGTGGCGAAGTGGTCAAGCCGTCTGACTCAGGCTCCGAATGGTGTGGGTTCGATTCCAGGCAGCGTCCTTCGGTTCACATGTACATTTATGTTTCGGAGACTCCCGAGGATCGTCGCTGGAGCTACGGAGTTCGTGCTTCGTGCGACACTTTCCATTACCTCCGGCTCTGTTGTTGATTTATCTACACATCATCTCCATTACCTCCAGCTCTGTTATACAGCGTCCTTCGGTTCACATGTACATTTATGTTTCGGAGACTCCAGAGGATAGTCGCTGGAGCTACGGAGTTCGTGCTTCGTGCGACACTTTCCGCGCTGCAAAAAGAAACTCAGCCATATGGGATAAAAACCCGGTACAATGAAGTCGACCCTGTCGACTTTTAAGCGACTTTTTATGTTGCTGGTCGCATAATTAATATGTCCACTTGATGGGTAATGTGTGTAACATCAAACCGGTGGCCTTGACCTCCCATGACATTTCCTGGTACCATTGTTATGCTAGGTCGACTTGTTCGCATAGGTAAGTTATTTACAACATCCGCTTCAATTAGGATTGGAACACAATGCTACCGCCCGCAGACAAGAAAGAGTGCTGCTAATCACTGGACCAGAGTGGCTCCAGTACTCTGAGTTTTCTTGTAAGATGTCCTACACAGAAAAGTTGTAATCACATACTGCAAGACTGCCTAAATACGGCATATCTAGGCAAAGCTTCTCTGGCCTAGAGAAACAACAGTGGAAGATAAACTATATGAACCACTGAAACAAATATAGTTACATATCCTTTACATGACGTTTGCAGTCAAGACCAGCATTTTTTGCTGTTGTTGATGTCGATGAAGGAGGAGCGGCTGGCCGAGTGGCTAGAACGCAGGACTCTCATTCGAGAGACCCGGGTTCAAATCCTCGCTAAGGTGTGGGATTTATTTCTGTCGGGGGCAAAAAGAAAATCCTAACCTGCACAGTTCGCGGCGACTGCACTAGCCAGGCGGCCTTAATTAACCAGGCTCAAAGACCCCTCTGCCACACCGCAAGGTACTATATTGGCAGTAAATGAAAAAAAAATGACAGTTAAAGTCTAGGCAAATTTTACGTTCAGTAGTTTGCCATTGCTTTCTGAGCTAAAAAAGACAGTTAAGTTCATACACGAGACAACATTGCAGGTATAGTACCTTCATCTAGTGCCTACATCTAGCACCTTCATCTAATGCCTTCATCTAGTGCCTTCATCTAGTGCCTTCAGTTAGTGCCTGCGTCTAGTGCCTTCATCTAGTGCCTTCATTTTGTGCCTTCATTTAGTGCCTGCATCTAGTGCCTTCATCTAGTGCCTTCATCTTGTGCCTTCATTTAGTGCCTGCATCTAATGTTTTCATCTAGTGTCTTCATCTAATGCCTTCGTCTAATGACTTCATCTAGTACCTTCATCTATTACCTTCATCTAGTGCCTTCATCTAGTGCCTTCATCTAGTGCCTTCATCTAGTGCCTTCATCTAGTGCCTTCATCTAGTGCCTTCATCTAGTGTCTTCATCTAGTGTCTTCATCTAGTGTCTTCATCTAAAGCCTTCGTCTAATGACTTCATCTAGTACCTTCATCTAGTGCCTTCATCTAGTGCCTTCATCTAGTGCCATCATCTAGTGTCTTCATATAGTGCCTTCATCTAGTGCCTTCATCTAGTGTATTCATCTACTGCATTCATCAAGTGCCTTAGTCTAGTGTCTGCGTCGAGTGCCTTAGTTTAGTGCCTTAGCCTAGTGCCTTAGTCCAGTTCCTGCGTCTGGTGCCTTAGTCTAGTGCCTTAGTCTAGTGCCTGCGTCTAGTGCCTGCGTCTAGTGCCTTAGTCTAGTGCCTTTGTTTAGTGCCTTAGTCTAGTGCCTTAGTCTAATGCCTTAATTTAGTGCCTTAGTCTAGTGCCTAAGTATAGTGCCTTAGTCTAGTGCCTTAGTCTAGTACCTTAGTCTAGTGCCTGCGTCTAGTGACTTAGTCTAGTGTCTTAGTCTAGTGCCTTAGTCTAGTGCCTTAGTCTAGTACCTTAGTACAGTGTCTGCGTCTAGTGCCTTAGTCTAGTGTCATAGTCTAGTACCTTAGTCTAGTAACTTAGTCTAGTGTCTTAGTCTAGTGTCATAGTCTAGTACCTTAGTCTAGTACCTTAGTCTAGTACCTTAGTCTAGTGCCTTAGTCTAGTACCTTAGTACAGTGCCTGCGTCTAGTGCCTTAGTCTAGTGTCATAGTCTAGTACCTTAGTCTAGTAACTTAGTCTAGTGTCTTAGTCTAGTGTCATAGTCTAGTACCTTAGTCTAGTACCTTAGTCTAGTACCTTAGTCTAGTGCCTTAGTCTAGTACCTTAGTACAGTGCCTGCGTCTAGTGCCTTAGTCTAGTGCCTGCGTCTAGTACCTTAGTCTAGTACCTTAGTCTACTGCCTTATTCTAGTGCCTGCGTCTAGTGCCTTAGTCTAGTGCCTTAGTCTAGTGTCTTAGTCTAGTGTCTTAGTCTAGTGCCTTAGTCTAGTGCCTGCGTCTAGTGCTTTAGTCTAGTGCCTTAGCCTAGTGCCTTAGTTTAGTGCCTTAGTTTAGTGCCTTAGTCTAGTACCTTAGTCTAGTGCCTTAGTCTAATGTCTGCGTCTAGTGCCTTAGTCTAGTGCCTTAGTCTAGTGCCTTAGTCTAGTGCCTTAGTCTAGTGCCTTAGTCTAGTGCCTTAGTCTAGTGCCTTCGTTAAGTGCCTTCATCTAGTTCCTGCGTCTAATGCCTTCGTCTAATACCCTCGTCTAATGCGTTCTTCTAGTGCTTTCATAAAATGTCTTCAACAAATGTCTTCATCTAGTGCCTTCATATAGTGCCTTCATCTAGTGCCTTCATCTAGTGCCTTCATCTAGTGTCCGCGTCTAGTGCCTTCATCTAGTGCCTTCATCTAGTGTCCGCGTCTAGTGCCTTCATCTAGTGTCTTCATCTAGTGTCCGCGTCTAGTGCCTTCATCTAGTGTCTTCATCTAGTGTCCGCGTCTAGTGCCTTCATCTAGTGCCTTCATCTAGTGCCTTCATCTAGAGTCCGCATCTAGTGCCTTCATCTAGTGTCCGCGTCTAGTGCCGTCATCTAGTGCCTTCATCTAGTGCCTTCATCTAGTGCCTTCATCTAGTGACTTCGTCTAGTGCCTTTATCTAGTGCCTTCATCTAGTGCCTTCATCTAATGTCCGCGTCTAGTGCTTTCATACAGTGTCTTCATCTAGTGTCCGCGTCTAGTGCCTTCATTTAGTGCCTTCATCTAGTGCCTTCTTCTAGTGCCTTCATCTAGTGTCCGCGTCTAGTGCCTTCATCTAGTGTCTTCATTTAGTGACTGCGTCTGGTGCCTTAATCTAGTGCCTTCATCTAGTGCCTTCATCTAGTGACTACGTCTAGTGTCTTCATCTAGTGCCTTCATCTAGTGACTTCGTCTAGTGCCTTCATCTAGTGCCTTCATCTAGTGTCTTCATCTAGTGTCCGCGTCTAGTGCCTTCATCTAGTGCCTTCATCTAGTGCTTTCATCTAGTACCTTCATCTAGTGCCTTCATCTAGTGCCTTCATCTAGTGCCTTCATCTAGTGCCTTCATCTAGTGCCTTAATCTAGTGTCCGTGACTAGTGCCTTCATCTAGTGCCTTCATCTAGTGCTTTCATCTAGTATCTTCATCTAGTGCCTTCATCTAGTGCCTTCATCTAGTGCCTTAATCTAGTGTCCGCGACTAGTGCCTTCATCTAGTGCCTTCATCTAGTGCCTTCATCTAGTGTCCGCGTCTAGTGCCTTCATCTAGTGCCTTCATCTAGTGCCTTCATATAGTGCCTTCATCTAGTGCCTTCATCTAGTGCCTTAATCTCTAGTGCCTTCATCTAGTGCTTTCATCTAGTGCCTTCATCTAGTGACTTCGTCTAGTGCCTTCATCTAGTGCCTATATCTAGTGTCTTCATCTAATGTCTTCATCTAGTGCCTTCATCTAATGCCTTCATCTAGTGCCTTCATCTAGTGCCCGCGTCTAGTGCCTTCATCTAGTTCCTTCATCTAGTGCCTTCATCTAGTGCCTTCATCTAGTGTCCGCGTCTAGTGCCTTCATCTAGTGTCTTCATCTAGTGTCCGCGTCTAGTACCTTCATCCAGTGCCTTCATCTAGTGCTTTCATCTAGTGCCTTCATCTAGTGTCCGTGTCTAGTGCCTTCATCTAGTGTCTTCATCTAGTGTCCGCTCTAGTGCTTTCATCTAGTGCCTTCATCTAGTGCATTCATCTAGTGTCTGCGTCTAGTGCCTTCATCTAGTGTCTTCATCTAGTGTCCGCGTCTAGGGCATTTATCTAGTGCCTTCATCTAGTGCCTTCATCTAGTGCCTTCATCTAGTGACTTCGTCTAGTGCCTTCATCTAGTGCCTTCATCTAGTGCCTTCATCTAGTGACTTCGTTTAGTGCCTTCATCTAGTGCCTTCATCTAGTGCCTTCATCTAGTGTCTTTATCTAGTGCCTTCATCTAGTGCCTTCATCTAGTTATCAGTTATCAGTTATCAGTTATCAGTTATCAGTTATCAGTTGGGGTATCTTCGTTGCACTCCGGACATGTCCATAGGTGCTCAGATCCTCCCCCCAGCATATGCATCAGCGTCCGGTCAGTGCCTTCATCTAGTGCTTTCATCTAGTGCCTTCATCTAGTGTCCGCGTCTAGTGCCTTCATCTAGTGTCTTCATTTAGTGTCCGCGTCTAGTGCCTTCATCTAGGGCCTTTATCTAGTGCCTTCATCTAGTGCCTTCATCTAGTGCCTTCATCTATTGACTTCGTCTAGTGCCTTCATCTAGTGCCTTCATCTAGTGCCTTTATCTAGTGCCTTCATCTAGTGCCTTCATCTAGTGCCTTCATCTAGTGACTTCGTCTAGTGCCTTCATCTAGTGCCTTCATCTAGTGCCTTCATCTAGTGACTTCGTTTAGTGCCTTCATCTAGTGCCTTCATCTAGTGCCTTCATCTAGTGTCTTTATCTAGTGCCTTCATCTAGTGCCTTCATCTAGTGTCCGCGACTAGTGCCTTCATCTAGTGTCTTCATTTAGTGTCCGCGTCTAGTGCCTTCATCTAGGGCCTTTATCTAGTGCCTTCATCTAGTGCCTTCATCTAGTGCCTTCATCTATTGACTTCGTCTAGTGCCTTCATCTAGTGCCTTCATCTAGTACCTTCATCTAGTGACTTCGTCTAGTGCCTTCATCTAGTGCTTTCATCTAGTGCCTTCATCTAGTATCTTTATCTAGTGCCTTCATCTAGTGCCTTCATCTAGTGTCCGCGTCTAGTGCCTTCATCTAGTGTCTTCATTTAGTGTCCGCGTCTAGTGCCTTCATCTAGTGTCTTCATCTAGTATCCGTGTCTAGTGCCTTCATCTAGCGCCTTTATCTAGTGCCTTCATCTAGTGCCTTCGTCTAGTGCCTTCATCTAGTGCCTTCGTCTAGAGTGATTCCTCCATTGTGTGTGTATTTGTGTGTGTGTGTGTGTGTGTGTGTGTGTGTGGTGTGTGTGTGTTCTTCTTATAGTTCATACCGTGTGCTGAGACGGTGATCATATCTGTCCGCAGCCTTCTGTCTCATGTATTGGCAATCTTCTTATAGTCCATGAAGTCTGGTGTAGGTGATCATATCTGTCTACAGCCTTCTGTCTCGTGTACTGCCAATCTTCTTAAAGTCCATGCCGTGTGGTGTTGGTGATCGTATCTGGACACTGCCTTCTGTCTTGTGTACTGCCAATCTGCTTGTAGTCCAAGCCGTTTGGCGTAGTTGATCATGCCTGACCACAGCCTCCTGTCTCGCATGTTAGTTAATAATGTAAAATGTTCTACCAGAGCTCCCATTGTTTACATTTCCGAGACGCACATTAGCCAGATATGGCTCACTGATTCAGTACATGCCTTATTGGCACTCTGCAAGAATGCATTCACTGAACTTGGCATTCAAACGTGAGAGAAAATGGCCCGTCCTGGCAAACTGGAGGCTTTTGGCAGAATAAAGAATTTGGAGTGCGCTTGAAAGGATAGATTGAAGTTGATAAAAAAAAAGCATCAAGAATCAAGAACATGCATCAAGGAAATGCGGCAATTTGTTGTAATTTTCCTCAATACTTTTTTGTCCATAATAAAAGCACACTCACCCGATGACGTTTGCCAGGCAGGAGAAAAGACATGACATAAGAAAGTTGAGCCTGTCAGGAGACGCGCATCTCAACCTGCCAGCTTCAAGTCACGTGGAGACACGGTGAGCTATTACTGATGTTGTCAGGTTGACTTGCCTGTAACGCTGCTGTTGTACAGCTTGTTTGTTGACATTGCTTTTCAATTTGCATGTTTCTGGCTACTGCTTTCTGAAATCTCATGCATATTTTATGCTCCTTATTGCCATTATCATTTATTATTATTATTATTATTATTATTATTATTATTATTATTATTATTATTATTATTATTTGAGTAACAAACACACACAATAGATTGCCTGGCATATTTTGCTGCATCTCGTCGCTTGCATACTGCAGAAATCACACAATATAAACTAAAGCAATCAGATATATCCCATATGTTGAAACACACAACATAACCATTTACACAGTAATTTTAATTGTCTACCATGGTCATTTTAAACTGACTACCATGTCTTTTTGTTTGCACAAAGTTGGCTTTTGTAAATGAATTGCAGTTGCCTCTGCCAGCTTCAACATGCGGTCATTATGTGTTAAATACACACGAAATGCATTAGTCCCTATGAGTGACCGGTTTCCAAAACGTGCCTTCGAGTTGATGACGTAGGGGATTTGCGGTGTGAAGACTTTTCCAGGTTCCAAAAGGCTTTGTTTATTATTCTGTCTATCCAAATTGGGTACGTTTTCGATCATTATTATTTATTATTGGAAATCGCTTTGAAAAAGTCGCTTAAAAGTCGACAGGGTCGAATTCATTGCACCGGGTTTTATTCCATATGGATCGGTCTCTTTCCGCAGCGCTGAAAACGTCACACAAAGCACGAACTCCTTAGCTCTAGCGACGACCCACATGAGTCTCCGAAAAATGTCACTCGTGAACCGAAGGATGCGGCCCGGAATCGAATACACAACCTTCGGAGCCCAAGTCAAACGGCTTGACCACTTCGCCACGGAGAGTCCCAAATGACTACACATTTATTCCAAAGAGCTTAAGAAGCAGTTTAGTAGATACAAAAATTAGATCGGCAACAGACAGACATAGCGAACATGTGCCAGTCGTAGGAACGATGAGGTTAAAACTTAAACCTATAGAGATGACCCCAAAGAACATCAAGTTAAATTAGGATTACTTAAAAACGACAAAGAAATTAGAGAAAGATACAATGTTACTTTAAAGAACAGATATAATGCCATGGAGATAATACATAGTATTGATAAATAATGGGGCATGTTGCTTGAATTATCGGGGGGAGGAGGGGTTTACATGAATACCTTAAAAGTGTGATGAAAAAAATTACAATAACCATGCCATTGTCCTGTAACTTGTCAATATTATTGTTAAGGATATCAAGAGTTTTAAGCACGTGATATCACGGTGCAGACGAATACGCTGATGTCATAACGACAGCTTGAAAATTGCTGCCCCACTTTTGACATGCACCAAAGAGGAGCAGCCTTCTGTTACCCGTTGTTTGATCAATGGAGGTGTGAAACCTATAGAAATTCATCGGCGAATGAAGGTCCAGTATGGTGATGCATGCATGTCAGACCAACAAGTGCATAAGTGGAGTAGGAAGTTTCAAAACTTTTCGGTTCGATGAAGAAGTACAGCATGAATGGCTACACATGCCACCAAGAGAATTTCTTTCTCCAGGAAACCAAGCTCTTAACAGGCGCTAGAGAACTTGCATTGAATGCTGTGGTGGCTACATCGACAAATGATACATTTGTTCTTTACTTTTCAGTGCGTAAATAAGGGCGCCAGATAAGATTGTGTACTGTCTTCTGCTTTGTTCTCATTGTACGGTGAAATAATGAGATCCACAGAAAATACCATTAACACTCCTTTAGTTGTATTACAACTTCCTCTCTCAAACATTTAACTCGACCCTAACAGTTGCAGCTTCACCCACCCCGTGTCTGGGACCCACACGGAACCATTCAATGGGTGCTACAGAAGTCTGACAAAGTAAAGCAGGTCTGTAATACCGAAGGCATTTCCCCCAGGGTTTTGTTGTTTGTCGAAAATGTGCCCTTAACACAATTCCGCCAAGAGACGGTAATGGTGTGCTAGTTTGTGACTTCATTCTGACTTTGCTAGTTGTGGTAGTTGTGGTTTTATTTCTGGTTTACTTGTTGACTTGGTTGTGGTAGCCGTGGTTGTAGTAGCAGTGGTTTTATGTTTGGTGGCGTTGCTGATGTGGTTATGGTAATTATGGTTTAATGTCTGGTGTTCTAATTGATGTGGTTGTGGTAGATATGGTTTTATTTATGGTGTTCTAGCTGATGTGGTTGTGGTAGATATGGTTTTATTTCTGATGTTCTTGTTGATGTGGTTGTGGTAGATATGGTTTTATTTCTGGTTTTCTTGTTGATGTGGTTGTGGTAGATATGGTTTAATGTTTGGTGTTCTAGCTGATGTGGTTGTGGTAGATATGGTTTTATTTCTGGTCTTCTAGCTGATGTGGTGGTAGATGTGGTTTTAAGTCTGGTATTCTAGTTGATGTGGCTGCATTAGCTGTGGCTCTATTTCTGATATTTTTAATTATGTGGTTGTGGTGGCTGTGGTTTTATTTCTGATGTTGTTGCTGGTGTGGTTGCGGTAGCTGTGGTTATCTTCTGCCTTTTATCTCTAAATGTAGAAGGATTTCATGTCTCCCTGTCCTTGCAGTCTCCTGGGATTTCTTCCGTGTCCTTCCCAAATTATTCATTTATGTCTTTAATTCTCTTCTCCCGAATTATTCATTTATGTCTCTAATTCTCTTCTCCGTCTGTTTCATGTCTCCCTCTATTTCTTATATTCAGCGGGTCCCAGAGGAACGCATTTCTCGTTATTCTATTATGAGGTTTTCACAGTGTGTTTCTATACAGCAACAAGCTTCTTGTTCTCAACTCTTCATTCACTAGAGTTTGTTTAGCTTTTGTCATGAGCTCAATATTGTTGTCTTATTGTTATTGTTCTTTGTTGTCCTGTTAGTGTCTTATTGCTTTTATTATGTTGACCTATTGTTGTTCTATTGTTGTCTTACCATTGTTCTATTGGTGTCCTATTGTTGTTCTATTGGTGTCCTTTTGCTTTCATTTTGTTGACCTATTGTTGTGATATTGCTGCCCCATTGTTGTCCTATTGTTGTTGTTCTTTTGTAGACTATTGTTGTCATATTACGTTTATTTGGTTTCCCTATTGTTGTTCTATTGTGTCACATTGTTTTTCTATTGTTGACTTAATGGTGTCCGTTTCCTTTCATTTTGTTGACTTATTGTTGTCATATTTTTCTCCTGTTGTGGTCCTATTGTTGTTGTTCTATTGTTGACCTATTGGTGGCTTATTGTTTTTATGCTGTTGAAATAATGTTGCTCTGTTGTTGACCTATTGTTGATCTATTTTTGACCTATTGATGTCCTCTTTCTTTTATTTTGTTGACTTATTGTTATCATATTTTTGTCCTGTTGTGGACCTATTGTTGTTGTTCTATTGTTGACCTATTGGTGGCTTATTGCTTTCCATTTTGTTGAAATATTATTGTTCTATTGTTGACACATTGGTGACCTATTGTTGTCGTATTGTTGTCTTATCATTTAGTCCTTATATTCTGCACAAATGCCAATTAATAAACGTTTGTAGTTTATTGTAGCAGGCGCTGTGGCGAAGGGGTTCCGAACACAATTCGCAATTCCGCATAACAAGTTCGAAACACAGCTGCAGGCGATATTGCAGCAGACCACCTTGCGTTGGGTTTCATGCAATGGTCGTTTAGAAAGCAGTGGCAAACTACTGAAGGTATAATTATCACAAGCAG
The DNA here is from genome assembly GCA_014155875.1 of Cepaea nemoralis. NCBI lineage: Eukaryota > Metazoa > Mollusca > Gastropoda > Stylommatophora > Helicidae > Cepaea > Cepaea nemoralis. The sequence continues at coordinate 67,326 of JACEFZ010019919.1, read as the reverse complement.
CCAAAACATTGCGACGTCTTGTGCAGGACTAACTAACTTTGTAGATTATCAATAAAATTGTGTATGTCTCAATGTATGTCATGGTGATATCAAACAAACATATGCCTAAATGTGTAATTAAAGTACAGGACGTTAGTTAGGGGCAAGTGCAGAAATTCAGATATCTGGGCACACGGATAACATCAGATGGAAGATCCATCATTGAGATGAAGAACAGAATAGGACAAGCAAAAACTGCATTCTATTAAATGAAGAACATTTTGTACAATAAGTCGCTGTCCTTGAAAGTTAGAAAATTAGTTCTAGCATGTTACATAGAACCAATTTTAACATACGGCCGCGAATCTTGGACAATTTGTAAGCAGGTGAAAAACAATCTATGGAAGCCTTGGAGATTTGGTTTTATAGAAGAATGCTTAAAATTAATTGAACAGCCAAAATGAGCAATCAGGGCGTTTTAATGGAAGCTGAATCGCAAAGACAACTTAACACAAACATCAGAAAGAGGCAGGCATCGTTTTTAAGCCACGTTATGAGAAGACACAAACTGGAATATGTTGTGACAACGGGAAAGATTTGCGGAAAGAGAGATAGAGGAAGACAGCGGGAGAAGATTCTTGACAGTCTTGTGTCATGGCACGGAAGGGAGTCAACACACGAATTTATCCATGACGTCGGAGATCGCAATTTGTGGAAAGGCATGATCGCCCACGCCAGCCGCCAAGACACTGTTTGATATGATGATGTCTCAGAGCTATATGGCAGTACAGAAGTTACGTTATATATTTAAATAGTTTGATACAAGATTTTATTGTTTTGACTTTCTCAAATTTTATAGAAAGCTCTTTTTGCTGCTGTGAGAATTCTTATTTTAATATATATCACATTTGCCTTATCATGCACCAATTCCCCACCAAGGGTTGTAGATCCAGCAAATCAATCCGCCAGCTCGTTTCCCCACCATATCAGCATGTTCTGGGGAATATCCAACAGATGCTTTCTATTTTTCTCAGCTTGTCTGCTTATTATGCATGTTTTACATACATATAACAGCATAGTTTCTACTCAGCACTTCAACACAAACTTTGTATTTGACAGTTTTTCATTGATGAATGTGTTTTAGTTAGTCTCCTGATGTCGACTGCAGGAGAAACACTGAACACTTGATGCCTCTAGGTATGTGTGTAACATCTGATGCCTTGAGAAGATTAGAACAAGAATCGCCATGGCAAAGTTAGCCGTTTGCGAAATGGAAAACAAATTGACTAATAAGATGTCATTTGCAACGAGAAAAAGAGTGTTGAAGTGCTACATTGGAACCTGTACTTTTGTATGGATGTGAAGCTTGGACAATGAGTAGATAAAGTGAAAAACATATTATGGCTGTGGAAGTGTGGTGTCTGAGGAAAATTCAAAGAATACCATGGCCAGATAGAATAACCAAATGAACAAGTTCTACAAGAAACAAATGAAAGCCGTAAACTGATTAGAGAAATTAGACGTAGGCAGTCAAAATTATTTAAGGCATGTTGTGAAAAGAAATAAACTAGATAACTTGGTGACAACTGGCAAGATTGAGGGGAAAAGAACAAGAGTAAAGCAGAGAAGTAAATACCTGAATCGCTTGACGACGTGGCATGGTTCGAAACAAGAACACTGAGCTGATCCACGACTCTGGTGATCGTGTAAGATGGCGAATCATGACCGCCCACGTTTACTGGCATGGCACATGATTTATGTGTATCTGTGACAGTTGTTTGAGGAGACGTATTTGTTGTTGTCGTTTTGTTTTGTGTTATGTTCTGTTGTACCGTAATATGTCGTGCTGTGTTGTGTTGTGGTCAGTTGTACCGTTCTGTGTCGCGATGTGTTGTGTTCTGTTGTACCGTGTTTGTCCTGTGTTGTGTTCTGTTGTACCATGCTGTGCTGTGTTGAGTTATATTGTACTGTGTTGTGCTATGTTGTGTCGTGCTGTGTTCCGTTATACCGTGCTGTGTTGTACTGTCCTGTGTTGTCCCGTGCCGTGCTGTGTTATGTTGTACTGTGCTTTGTTGTACTGTGCCGTGGTGTGCCGTGCCGTGGTTTGTTATGCCTTTTTGTGTTGTGTCGTGGTGTGTTTTTGCCGTGTTGTGATGTGCTGTTCTGTGCTATGTTGTGTTCTGCTGTGCTGTTCTGTCATTTATGTTCTGTTCTTGATCTCAATGTTATGTTCTGTTATTATGTGAGCAAGGAGGGTGTACCCTGATCACGCCTATGTCTCTTGACATGCATGAAAACTTTATGACGTTCTTATGTTTTGTAAATGTCTCACTGAAATTAATGTCTAGAATATGTAGATAAACATACTGATGTTAATTATATCCAAAAGGCTGTAACTTTGACTTTTAATATGTATTACATTTAACTATTTTATATTGTCGACATTTGACATTTATTATTTCTAATTTGATATATCTCCGATTGTTTATGTGTATTATAACTAATATATATCTCTGCTATTATCATGGACTTGTGTTTATATATCTGTAGCATCTACTTTCGTTGCTTTTGATGTTTACATATCTGTAACATCTAATCTCGTCGACTTTTGATATTTATTACATCTAATAGATTTTGCAGATGCTGTGACATCTCCGCCATTAAGACCAGGGCGCCGAGATATCAGAGTTATTGATTCTCCCCCGGGTAATATTTAACCCAGGCATGTGCAGGATTTCTCTGAAAACGCTTTCACTGTATCAGCCAAACATGCCTCGGGGACCGCCCATGCCCCTGAAAATGGTCTATAATGAACTATTTACATTTTGTCTTCGCCAGCTTAAATGCATTTGCTTGTTTCTAACCTCTCTTTTTGTTTGTGCTGCTCTTTTTTTTATACAAGAGAATTTCAGTGGTGAAGTGGTCACGGTGACTGCTTCGCCGCTCCGAAGGTTGTGGATTTGATTCTGGGCCACGACGTTTGGTTTACGGGTGCAGCTTTCTCGGAGATTCATGGGGGTCGAGCTGAAGCTACGGAGTTTGTGCTTTGTGCGATCCTTTATGTAGGACTCCCAACTGAATGAGACCGAGTCATATGGGATACACACGGTGCAACGAAGTCGATTCTCTCATGGTTTAAACCCCGTTGTTGTTATACGATTGTTGTGTTAGGAAAAATGTTCTGGACACAGATTTTGTGGACTGGGCGCAAGGTGAATTTCCTTGCCTCTGCTACTGTGCTAACACATATCTTTATCCTTGCCCCTGCTACTCCACCAACCCATCCCTTATTCCTTGCCCCTGCTACTCCACTAACCCATCCCTTACTCCTTGCCCCTGCTACTCCACCAACCCATCCCTTATTCCTTGCCCCTGCTAGGCCATCAACCCATCCCTTACTCCTTGCCCCTGCTAGTCCACTAACCCACCCCTTACTCCTTGCCCCTGCTACTCCACCAACCCATCCCTTATTCCTTGCCCCTGCTACTCCACTAACCCATCCCTTACTCCTTGCCCCTGCTACTCCACTAACCCACCCCTTACTCCTTGTCCCTTCTACTCGACTAACCCACCCCTTACTCCTTGCCCCTGCTACTCCACTAACCCATCCCTTACTCCTTGCCCCTGCTACTCCACTAACCCATCCCTTACTCATTGCCCCTGCTACTCCACTAACCCATACCTTAATCCTTGCCCCTGCTAGTCCACTAACCCATCCCTTACTCCTTGCCCCTGCTACTCCACTAACCCATCCCTTATTCCTTGCCCCTGCTACTCCACTAACCCATCCCTTACTCCTTGCCCCTGCTACTCCACTAACCCATCCCTTACTCCTTGCCCCTGGTACTCCACTAACCCATACCTTACTCCTTACCCCTGCTAGTCCACTAACCCATCCCTTATACCTTTCCTCAGCTACTCCACTAACCCATCCCTTATGCCTTTCGTCAGCTACTCCACCAACCCATCCCTTATTCCTTGTCCCTTCTACTCGACTAACCCATACCTTAATCCTTGCCCCTGCTAGTCCACTAACCCATCCCTTATTCCTTTCCTCAGCTACTCCACTAACCCATCCCTTATGCCTTTCCTCAGCTACTCCACTAACCCATCCCTTATTCCTTTCCTCAGCTACTCCACTAACCCATCCCTTATGCCCTTTGTCAGCTACTCCACTAACCCATCCCTTATGCCTTTCCTCAGCTACTCCACTAACCCATCCCTTATTCCTTGTCCCTTCTACTCGACTAACCCATACCTTAGTCCTTGCCCCTGCTAGTCCACTAACCCATCCCTTATTCCTTTCCTCAGCTACTCCACTAACCCATCCCTTATGCCTTTCCTCAGCTACTCCCCTAACCCACCCCTTATTCCTTGTCCCTTCTACTCGACTAACCCATACCTTAATCCTTGCCCCTGCTAGTCCACTAACCCACCCTTACTCCTTGCCCCTGCTACTCCACTAACCCATCCCTTACTCCTTGCCCCTGCTACTCCACTACCCCACCCCTTATTCCTTGTCCCTTCTACTCGACTAACCCATACCTTAATCTTTGCCCCTGCTACTCCACTAACCCATCCCTTACTCCTTGCCCCTGGTACTCCACTAACCCATCCCTTATGCCTTTCCTCAGCTACTCCCCTAACCCACCCCTTATTCCTTGTCCCTTCTACTCGACTAACCCATACCTTAATCCTTGCCCCTGCTAGTCCACTAACCCACCCTTACTCCTTGCCCCTGCTACTCCACTAACCCATCCCTTACTCCTTGCCCCTGCTACTCCACTACCCCACCCCTTATTCCTTGTCCCTTCTACTCGACTAACCCATACCTTAATCCTTGCCCCTGCTAGTCCACTAACCCACCCTTACTCCTTGCCCCTGCTACTCCACTAACCCATCCCTTACTCCTTGCCCCTGCTACTCCACTACCCCACCCCTTATTCCTTGTCCCTTCTACTCGACTAACCCATACCTTAATCTTTGCCCCTGCTACTCCACTAACCCATCCCTTACTCTTTGCCCCTGGTACTCCACTAACCCATCCCTTATGCCTTTCCCCAGCTACTAATGTAGGTCTGAGAGCAGGGGAGGGGATAGGTGACCTAGCTTTCCCTCACTTTGTCAAGCGACGAGCCCAGGTGTCAGACCCGCACGCGGCTGTGCCCATGACATTACCAGGGCGGTTCTAGGGTTAATATCAGCGCTGTTTGGGGCTGACTGTTTTAGTTGATCTGACATGACCAACTCATCTCACACGCCGTCCTTGTGTATAATTAATTGCAGACATCGTACCCAGTTTTATTTACGCCATTCTGATCTTGTCTCGCCATATTCAACATTCTAGCCAGGCTTGTCATCTCTGTGGTTGTTTGTTTGTTCCATTAGCTCGCTTTGAACTTAAGCGTAGTCCATACATGTACTAGCACGCCTATTGAACTGGATTGATTTTTGTGTATGGCTTAGCTTTCCCTGTTACCAGTGTCCCTCGATATCAGACGAACCCACTCAGACTTCAGAGGAACTTAATATTACAAACATAAGTCAAGGACGAGAAGTCAACATTTGAGTTCATCTGACCGGTATAGGGGTTCAACATCTATCTCGACATCAGCAAACCGGATGTGAAAGAGCGAGCTAGTTTAGGATCAACATCACGGCACACGGGTGTAACCCATAAGTGCTCCGTTCTACTCCTAATCAAACCTGAGTCTGGAGAAACTAAGCTCAGTGCACGAACTCTGTAGCACCGGCGAGGATCCTGAAATACTTTGGGTAGATTTTTAACTCAAAATTTTGTCCGGGCAGCGCCGTTAGGCTACTCTTTTTCGATTTCCAACTGCCAAGGGATTTTTTACGTGAGCAACAATGCACTACCCATGTCCGATCTCACTACCCAGAGATCAGGGAAAATTTTATTACTAGAAGTCCACGTGAAAAAATTCCGGTCCTCACCGGGGCCTGAACCCGGGACCTCCAGCACTCGAGGCGGACATCATACCTCGAGACTACCCAGGCCCCCCCCCCCAAAAAAAAAAGCGAGCGCTTGTATCCGTTCAGCCACGTTGACCTCCATCTCTCTGGTTTCAGTCATTCATTGATCCCTGACTGGCCCTGTCCAGCTCTGGTAGCTGGCTGTTTGTTGAAGGCAAGAAGATCCGTGTGGACTATATCCCTTGCCAGCTATGACCATGTAAGGTTCCGTCTGTCCAAGATCTTTCTCATCCTGCTTCTACCCATGTCGAACTTCCCCCTGGGATTTATATTGGACTCGGCTGATCTTTAAATGCCGTAACATTTGCGGAAACAAAACCCACGTAGGACTAACTTCAACCAATTCTCGTGTGCTGTGGTGAATGATGAGTTGGTTACATCCGATTATGGATCTCAGCTGATGTGAAGTTTCAGTACTATCCTTGCAAACCCCGCTGCTGTCTATGCTTGAGGAGTCAGGAGACACCTTTGGAAAGCAGTGTTCTTGGAGACGGTAGTTCGGTACAAGATCGGGAAGGTAGAGTAGTATAGTGCGAGGTTTATCCACCCCAGATTCCGGAGCCAGCTCCGGAATATTTCTCTCTATAGCCTCTATGTGACGTCACGCGCTCCGGTGAAAAATGGATCCGGATTTTCAAATCCGGATCCAAAGGGGTATAACTCAGGGTCTTTTCAGGGTCTTATTAACTCAGGGTCTTTAAAAGGGGTCTTTTCTGGTCTTATTACATCCATTTAAAAGCCGGTGATCGGTGCGTGTGGTGGGTGTGGTGAGTGTGAACGGGCGGGGGCGACCGGGAGGAGCGCGGGCGGTCGGTGTTCGAACCCAATTCAATATGTGACGTGGGTGTAAGCCGGCTTTTCGTTGTTAAGGAGGCGGTTACATGGTCTATAGAGATTACTAGTGGCCTATACACTATCATCATAGGGTTACATGTGGGGCGTGCGTGCGCGTGTAAGCGGTTGTGTTAGGGTTACAGTGTTCGTCCACACGGTGGTGAAGTGGGTGTAAGCCGGTTTTTCGTTGTTAAGGAGGCGGATATATGGTCTGTAGAGACTATTAGTGGTCTATAAACTATCATCATACAAGGGTCACAGATCTTCAGCGGTTGTGTTAGGATTACATTTAAAAAATTTAAAAATTTTAAAAAGTTTCAAAATGTTCGAAACTGAAAGTTAAGTAAGTACCAAATGATTAAAGTTGAAAAAACTTAAGATTTCAACCAATTTTAACAATTTAAAAAAAATTTAAAGCATTTTAAAAATTTTAAAAAGTGTCAAAATATCAGAAACTGAAAGTTAAGTAAGTACCATGTGTTCAAAGTTTAAAAAACTTAAGATTTCAACCAATTTTAACAATTTTAAAATAGTTTTAAAAATTTGAAAAAGTAAAAAAAATGTTCAAAATGTCAAAAACGGATAGTTAAGTAAGTACCATGTGTTAAAAGTTTAAAAAAAACTTAAGATTTCAACCAATTTTAACTGTTAAAAAAGTTTTTAAAATTTTAAAAATTTTAACATGTCAGAAACTGAAAGTTAAGTAAGTACCATGTGTTCAAAGTTTAAAAAATTTAAGATGTCAACCATTCATAATGATGAAATATATACCTGTCAGTTACGTGATAAGTTGTACAATACGAACCTACAACGTTACTTACGAACACATCACCAGACATCAATATCACGAGAAAGGACGACGCCCTTAGACACCCAATACAAGGACTTGACAACACGTCTACATGCACTCATAGTAGTAGAGGATATCCAACCGAATGATAGGGACAGCTTGGCAGCCCTTAAGGCGTACTGCCATGATCTGTCGATCATACCACCCAAGCAGGTAGTAGTATTAGAAAAAAAAAGTGACGACCACCGCTACCGGGTGGTTTTGGTATGACACCTTCATAAAAAGAAGTATTCGGATATCTTGGGATGCTGGTTCAACTCTCATGTGTGCCTTCATTCTGGATCCTAAACGAATAAGGTATGTATGATGACCTCTACAACACCAGCGCTGTTTGATAGTCATCCAAGCTATAGTCAGATGTATGATCAGAGCCCGGAGACAAGTAGGACTACTCCGACAACTGTATGCCCAAGACCCAAGAAAGAAGATCACTAAACCAGAACCAAATTGGGTTGAATCAAAAAAGTTCACTAACCATGTATGTCATTGATTATGATTTGTCGTATGACAGTGATATAGTGATATCACTAAACTGTTTTAATGAATATGGTGTGAACACACCCCACATATTTTGGTGATTAAAATATTGAAAACAAGTGTTTGTTTTGTTTGTTGATTTTCTTTAGTGGTTTGTTTTCATGAAGTTGTCCTCTTCTTGTCTTTTCTTGTCGGAGAGGGATGAACAAAGACACATACAGACATATACAGAGACTTAAACACTTGATACAGACACAAACAAAGTCGGGGAAACGTTAAGCCAAATACAGAAATATCTCAACTAAATGGGAAAAGGTCGGCCAAATACAGAAATAGTTCGTTCAAACTTATGAAAGGTAGAAAATTGTGTTAAACAAAGGGGGAAAATGTTGACCAAAATACGAAATATCTCGTCCAAACAGGTAAAAAAGGAGGGACATTTGTTAGCCGAATGGGAAAATTATTAGCCAAGTAAAGAAATACCGCAGCCAAACTTACAAATACCCAGTCCAAACGTATAGAAAGTAGTATGTAGCAAGTCTTCCACCGGTAACATGGTGTCAACAACCTCTCACCATCAGAACGACATGAAAAACAGGAAAAGCAGAAAGAGGAAAACAATAACAACATATACTACTACTATTAATAAAACAACCACTACAACAGCAACAAACTCTACTACTAATACAACAACAACAACAACTACTACTACTACTGCTACTACTACTACTGCTACTACTACTACTGCTACTATTACTACTGCTACGACTACTGCTACTACTACTACTACTACTACTACTACTACTACTACTACTACTACTACTACTACTACTACTACTACTACTACTACTACTACTACTACTACTACTACTACTACTACTACTACTACTACTACTACTACTACTACTACTACTACTACTACTACTACAACAACTGCTACTACTACTACTACTACTACTACTACTACTACTACTACTACTACTACTACTACTACTACTACTACTACTACTACTACAACCACCACCACTACAACTGCTACTAATACTGCTACTGCTACTACAACTACTACTTCTTCTACTACTATTACTACTACTGCTACTGCTACTACTAATACCACTACTACTAATACAACAACTACTACTACCACTTCTACTAATACAACAACTACTACTACAACTATTACACCTACTACTACACCTACTATTACTACTACAACGACTACTTTTACTAAGACACTACTATAACTACTACTACTACTACTACTACTACTACTACTACTACTACTACTACTACTACTACTACTACTACTACTACTACTACTACTACTACTACTACTACTACTACTACTACTACTACTACTACTACTACTACTACTACTACTACTACTACTACTACTACTACTACTACTACTACTACTACTACTACTACTACTACTACTACTACTACTACTACTACTACTACTACTACTACTACTACTACTACTACTACTACTACTACTACTACTACTACTACTACTACTACTACATGTTCGGTCGATGCGTTGTGTCCTAAATTCGACGACTTGTCACCTCCAAAAGTTCTATGTTGTATACCCAGATATGTGTCCAGTCAGCAGACATAATTAAACGATCCGTAATATTTCATACCATTCCGGTAAAGGCGTCAGAGAAAATGGATTGAATGTTGCAATTACCCGGGCGTAGCGGTCACCAAGCACTAACTGGTTGTAATGGTCAACAGGACAAAAGATCGATGCGTGTGTTTGTGTTAGAGCTAGCAACGGACCAATGGCCTTTGTATACAAAACAATTTCATCTTCTAGGTCAGATGGTCTGAGAGTATTACATGTTTTTGTATATTGTCAGTTGGTTTATCAGTTATGTGACCGATCTATTTCAGCTGTCGTTGGTGTGTTTGAGTGTCTGTTTATAGCCAACAGTATTCACGAAGTTTACTTTCAATCAATGTATACAAACACTGGTGACTAGGTGTCACTATACCTGGTATATAATACATATTACATCGGAGTTATCTATCTGGCCTATAACAAATTTTAGCTACTGGTAAGATCATATTGTATTATAGGAAACAGCAAAGGTTGATAGAGATAATACATGATATATACAATGCGAAAAGGATGTTCTCATGGTCCCTTCTTCCTGTTTTTGACAGTGTTCGCGCTATTTTCTATTAGCATAAGTGGTATTTCTCAAAGTGTAGGTAGTTACCAACACGGCGGATTTCCAGTTCTTCTACTTTGATCACACCATAGATATGTCTAACTTTGTTTCTCCTGTACCTTGTGGTGTCGAGGGGCAACATCCACAGTGGGATACTGGTTGTTTATGAATGTTAATATAGAGAGAGGTACATGTACTCTGTGATTCCCTCTGTGCAGTGTATACAGATCAAACTCTTCTTCTATTCCACTTGTTCTTTACAGTGTTACTTAATGTCGTATACTGTTAGCTGGTAGCCTAGTTATGTGACTATTTCACCTGTGTTGTTTTTCTAAGGACATATATCTTGCACATGATGCATTATAAGAACAAATGCCCCATTTTCCTCTTTAACATACATTGCTGTCTCCATACTACTTTATCTGCCTGTATTATATTACAACACACACATTTACTAAATGATAAAGATTCCGCTCATTGTCTGCAATTATAATTTGCATGCCAAGATTCACTGCCACAACAAAACAGGTATACATTTCTCAAAATTTCAAACGAACATCTCTCTCTCTCTCTCTCACTCATTCTCTCTCTCACTCATTCTGTCTCTCTCTGTCTCTCTGTCTCTGTGTGTGTGTCTCTCTCTCTATGTCTCTCTCTCTCTCTCTCTCTCTCTCTCTCTCTCTCTCTCTCTCTCTCTCTCTCTCTCTCTCCCTTCCTTGTGGACATATTACATTCCAAGAAAACAGTATCTACGATCATCTTTAACCTTACTGCATTACCTTGTCCATTCAATCAGAAATCCACTGACGTCAACTAAACAGGATGTGTCAAAAAGTGTAACATAGAAATTACTGACCGGGACAATATATCCACTCGACCGATATGTTCCAGTTATTCAGTCTTGGTATAAATGAATCGTTTCGTCTATAATCAACTGTCAACAGTCTGCAGCCTCGCCAAATCCTTCAAGTAACAGCCTTATTGTCAACAATTTTCCACGACCTCACGAAGAAACAGCACTTCACTCGCATTTGATCTCTTGGATACCATATCTACAACATCTTCTAGAAGATTTTTTCATCGCATCATACCACGTAACACTAACAATCATTACACCACAACCGGTTTTCTGCTGACTGGGCAGATTTTCCAACCTACTGGAGATAAATCGTCTGTCCCATAACCTACTAGACGTTAGACAGTGAATATGGTCATTGACCTGTATGATCACTGCTAAGAAGGAAATCAATGACAAGCGGTGTTCTTTACATATTCCTATAACATTATGATTCTACTCAGAATTATAAAGAGAAAAATAAGAAAGACAATAAATATTGAAAACTGGCGAAAAGCAGTATGAATAAGTGGAAGGAAAATGGGACACAAACGGCAAGATATACATTACGAACACTAATAGAAAGATCAAGGTAGAAGTGAAAAGTCTTAACCAAGTGGATAATTTTATATACTTGGGGTACATTTATAACGGCAGATGGAAGATACACAAAAGAAATTAAGGAAATAATAGGGCAAACAAAAAACTATATTTCAGAAAATGAAAAGTATCTTATGCAATAAGTTAAAAATAAATTTTAAGAATTAAACTTCAAGAATAATATTTGAAAAAGTAAATTTCAACAATAAAAAATAAGAAAATTAAGCGATGTGGACATGTTGTCAAGTCCTTGTATTGGGTGTTTAAGGGTGTCGTCCTTTCTCGTGATGTTGATGTCTGGTGATGTGTTCGTAAGTAACGTTGTAGGTTCGTATTGTACAACTTATCACGTAACTGACAGGTATATATTTCATCATTATGAATGGTCCCACTGCGGCTGGTAAGCTTATCATTGAAGGCTTGGTCACAAGTGGCACAGTGGTCGTCTGCTAGTTGAGTTACACTACGAGGATGCCGTAAATATGCATGTGGTGCTGTCCTCTGGTGTGGTGTTTCTTTCGTCGCCGGCGTGGGAGTTGATTCTGGTGTAATCATAGGTGCCTGATGTTGTGTTCGTATGTGTCGTTGTAGATTGTCTTTTCTGTTGAAAAGTTGTCCACAGATATGACATAAGTGTACTTGATCCTCATGGGTGTGAATGGTCCGAATGTGGCCAGTGAACTCATACTTATCACGAAAGGTTTTGTCGCACACTGAACACATGAAAGTAGATTTGATAGTACTGGCCATATTATAGAACAAAACGTACTGCTAATATTGCTTGTATATGAATAATTCACACAACTGTGGTGTTCTGTACTGTCAAGTTTTACAAAGCACTGACGAAACTTCCACACTTTCGCTTGTAAAACCACAAAATGTTCTGGTGTATACACAAGCAGTGTGAGGACTGCTTCTAAATAAGCACTGGTCTCAATACAAAACAATATATGTTTCACTGTTTATCAAAAATCAGATGCCGTCATCACAGATTGAACCATGTCACTACACGAACAACGGTAAGTGAGCACTGCTATATTAATACTGTTTGTCACATCAGCTGTTTCACAAAGAACTCTGCGGTGAAGGTTGTCGGTTAGCCTAGTCAACACGTGAACAATAGTGAAATATTTGCTGTAACACGGACGGCTGGTAAAGAGTAGCTGCTCACAAGAGACGCCGTCTATTTTATACACTATATGACTTGTGCACACGACACTACAGGGCTGACGTGGCGTTTTGTATACAACGCTATGCTTTGTTCACACACAACAACCCGCCCGCCTCCGTGCGACCGATGAATCACTTCTTCACGCCACCGGCCGCCCACTTAATGACTTTTACATATGACGTCGATGATGTAGGGACCCGCCAACCTATGGTAGTAGTAGTAGTAGTAGTAGTAGTAGTAGTAGTAGTAGTAGTAGTAGTAGTAGTAGTAGTAATAGTAGTAGTAGTAGTAGTAGTAGTAGTAGTAGTAGTAGTAGTAGTAGTAGTAGTAGTAGTAGTAGTAGTAGTAATGATAGGAATTTTCTCGGGCATCTGCGTCCGTTAACAGGAAGGTTGTGCTGTTCACAGTCTCTGTATCTTTGTGTTTCAGTGTCTATTTGTTCCATTGTGTGTCTTTCTTAACTGTATGTGTGCTTAACAACGCAGGGGACACTTTGAGTATTAACTACAAATGCTATTGTCCCCTAATCCGGCTTAAATAACATGCACCCGGTACACTGAATAGGGATTTAACCTGGTACAAAATACTGCCCATACAAATAACAGGTTGTGACAAGGTCGGTCACGTAGGATTTACGTGCGTAATTACAGGTATCATGCGCTGCCGTTGTAGCAGGATGTGGCGACAAGGTTGAACGGAGCTGTAATCCGTGATTACCATAGCGTCAAAAGATTAGAGGACGCTTTAAGCTTTTGCAACTATGCATGGTCTGTTAGGCACTGGAAAAACACCCGACAGTTTGTAGAACAAAAATTTTTTAAAATTGTTAAAATTGGTTGAAATCTTAAGTTTTTTTAAACTTTTAACACATGGTACTTACTTAACTTTCAGTTTCTGACATTTTGAACCTTTGTAACATTTTTTAAATTTTTAAAACATTTTTAAAATTTTTAAAATTGGATGAAATCTTAAGTTTTTTAATCTTTGAACACATGGTACTTACTTACATTTCAGTTTCTGACATTTTGAAACTTTTTAAAAGTTGTTAAATTTTTAAACCTTTTTTACATTGTTAAAATTGGTTGAAATCTTAAGGTGTTTAAACCTTTAACACATGGTACTTACTTAACTTTCCGTTTCTGACATTTTGAACCTTTTTAATTTTTTTAAAAATTTTTAAACTTTTTTAAAATTGTTAAAATTGGTTGAAATCTTAAGTTTTTTCAACTTTAAACACTTGGTACTTACTTAACTTTCAGTTTCGAACATTTTGAAACTCTTTTAAATTTTTAAATAATTTTAAATATTTTAAATGTAATCCTAACACAACCGCTGAAGATCTGTGACCCTTGTATGATGATAGTTTATAGACCACTAATAGTCTATACAGACCATATAACAGCCTCCTTAACAACGAAAAACCGGCTTACACCCACTTCACCACCGTGTGGACGAACACTGTAACCCTAACACAACCGCTTACACGCGCACGCACGCCCCACATGTAACCCTATGATGGTAGTGTATAGGCCACTACTAGTCTCTATAGACCATATAACCGCCTCCTTAACAACGAAAAGCCGGCTTACACCCACGTCACATATTGAATTGGGTTCGAACAACGACCGTCCGCGCTCCTCCCGGTCACCCCCGCCCGTTCACACCCACAACACCCACCGCACGCACCGATCACCGGCTTTTAAAGGGATGTAATAAGACCAGAAAAGACCAAACATGAGTTATACCCCTTTGGATCTGGATTGAAAATCCGGATCAATTTTTTCACTGGAGCGCGTGACGTCACATAGAGGCTATAGAGAGAAATATTCCGGAGCTGGTTCCGGAATCTGGGGTGGATAAACCTCGCACTATACTACTAGGTAGTCTCTGCAAGTCTCTGCATCAGCTTCACATCGATATATGGAAGGGTCGGGAGTATACCCAAGTCACTCATATCACAATACGTGAGTCACTTATATCACACAACCCGAGTCAATTATATCACACAAACCGAGTCAATTATATTACACAACGCGAGTCACTTATATCACACAACACGAGTCAATTATATCACACAACCCAAGTCAATTATATCACACAACACGAGTCACTTATATCACACAACCCGAGTCACTTATATCACACAACCAGAGTCACTTATGTCACACAACCCGAGTCACTTATATCACACAACCCGAATCACTTATATCATAATACCAGAGTAACTTATATCATACAATGCGAGTCACTTGTATCAGCGTGAGTCACTTATATCACACAACGCGAGTCACTTATATCACAATACACGAGTTACCTATATCACACACCCCGAGTCACTTATATCGCACAACCCAAGTCACTTAGAATATCATAATACCAAGTAACTTATATTATACAACCCGAGTCACTTATATCTCACAACCCAAGTCACTTAGAATATCATAATACCAAGTAACTTATATCATACAGCCCGAGTCACTTAAATCGCACAACCTGAATCACTTATATCATAATACCAGAGTAACTTATTTCAAACAACGCGAGTCACTTACATGACACAACCAGGGTCACTTATATCTTCAAAACAATGTTTTCCCGTTATGAATTTGAATAACGAAGACATAAACAATAGATTGCACGATTTATTGCCTGGCATATTTCGCTGCATCTCGTCAGGTACATGCTGCAGAAATCATACAACTTACGTGAATTAATTAGATAAATCCTTCAAACTGAAATATACACATGTTCGCACAGTAATGTCGATTGTCTACCACGGTAATTTTAAACTGACTAACATGTCTTTCTGCTTGCACAAGGTGTCTCGAGGAATGCCTAAAGACGGGAATTTTCCCTCACCGGTATTTCAGATCTCTCAGGGCGGACAGAATATGTCCAACAAGAAAAAACCTGAGACGCCTGACAAAAGACCAGATAGAAGAAACCCAGTCTAAACTGGCCAACCTCAAGCACACACACAGTTCTGCCTACTATGTCACCAAAGAATTGAGCTTGTATGGCTACTTGAAGTTCACCAAATTCTGTACAGAAACAGTGTACAAGGTGAAAATCGCAGAGAATGCTCGCCTCAACAAATCACTGAGCACTGAAAAAATAACAACGTCAGTACTAGACAACCCAGAGAAATATGTGAGGAACTTATCGTCGTACGTACTCAACAACATTGAAACGGAGGCCCTTGCATACGGATTAAAATTCTGCATAAAGCCCAAACACATTAACCGGGTTGAGTCGCAAGCACAATTTGAAATGTTGTTTGATCAAGTCTCCAAGTTATCACCTACTTCTGCTGAGTCAGTCAGGTGGCTGAAGGCCAAACTGGTAGATTTAGAACACCAGTATCCCACAACCCCCTCTAAACAGACATGTCCGCTGACCAACGAACACCTTACTGCCTTAAAAGCGTTAAAGCCAACAAACCCTCGTAATATTGAAACCTGACAAAGGGAGTGGTGCTGTACTGATGGACATATCAGACTACCAGAAAAAAATGGATGAAATATTATCAGATGCATCTAAATTCAGAGTAGAGCAAACAGTCAACAAGCCGGAGGACCTGGATGCAAAAATGAGGAAAGAAATCCAGTCACTTATGAATGCAGGACTCATCAGTGAGGCCACTGCAAAAACGCACACACCGCGTGGCTCCCAAACACCTCAGATGTACGGTCTACCCAAGCTTCACAAGCCCGGCATCCCACTAAGACCGATCCTTTCCATGGTTAACTCGGCACAACACCGAATGGCGAGATGGCTAGCTGAAATTTTAAAACCAGTACGACAGTCCTTCGATCTAAGAACACTCAGAGATACATTCGAACTCGTGGAACTATTGGATACTATGGACTTAAACAACAAACACATGGCATGCATGGATATTGCCTCTTTATTCACCAACGTTCCATTAGATGAGACCGTGAATATAATAAGCGAACGCATTATAGACAAACAACTAAAACTAGTCATACCATCAGCTATTCTAGAGAGGCTATTAAAATTATGTACTGCCAACATACAATTCAACTTTCTAAACAAGTCATATCGCCAAATTGACGGAGTGGCCATGGGGAGCCCACTTGGACCTATTCTAGCGGACATCTTCATGGCACACTTAGAAGAAAAGAGATCCTCAGAAATCAATAACTTGGCCTTTTACCGTCGTTACGTGGACGGTATACTAATTATCACCACAGACGAGCTACAAGCAACGTCGTTCCAAGCCACAATGAACGAGACACATATAAACATCTCTTTATCTATGGAACACGAACACAACGAAGCGTTGCCGTTTCTAGATATCCTAATGAGACGTAGAGCAGACGGCACAATTCAAAGATCGGTGTACCGCAAAGAAACATGGACTGGCCAATACTTAAATTTTCAGAGCTTCACACCTATCCAGTACAAACGGGGCTTAGTACGGACCCTCTTTGACCATGCTAGGAAGATATGCACCCAGGACACACTGACAGAGGAATTTGAAACTCTGAAGAATGTATTAAACCTGAATGGGTACTCCACAGAATTTATAAAGCGCCACTGCCAACAGCCCAAACCGAAATCAGAAGTAACTACAGTCCCTAAACTCAAGGTATTCATCCAGCTAACTTTCCGAGGAGATGACGTAATGCAACGTCTGCGGGACCGGCTCACCACAGCAGTCGAGCGAACATTCTGTGCTGCAGCTCTAGTCATCAGGTACAGAACCGTACCGATCCCAGTCCCAGCAGTAAAAGAACCTGTAGCTTTGTACGCCAAATCAAATTGTATTTACCAATTTACATGTAGATGCAAAGCCATCTACATAGGCAGAACTGAGCGACATTTACATTGCAGGGTTTCGGAACATATTCCGAATTGGGTGGACAAGATACTACACACAGAAGATGGTAGCCTAGGCAGGCCGACACACCGGAACAGTCCGGCTTCATCGGTCGAGAGACATGTGCTCGAGAGTGCTCACGTGGTTGAAAAAGACAGTGCCTTCCGGGTGTTGTACAACACACAAAGTAGTCGATTGTTAAAGTTTGCTAAAGCTAAATTAATCAACCTTCGTAAAGCCGTCCTTGTGCAAGCAGAAAGACATGTTAGTCAGTTTAAAATTACCGTGGTAGACAATCGACATTACTGTGCGAACATGTGTATATTTCAGCTTGGAGGATTTATCTAATTAATTCACGTAAGTTGTGTGATTTCTGCAGTATGTACCTGACGAGATGCAGCGAAATATGCCAGGCAATAAATCGTGCAATCTATTGTTTGTGTCTTCGTTATTCAAATTCACTTATATCTCACAACCCAAGTCACTTATATCTCACAACACGAGTCATTTATTTATATAACACAACCTGAATCACTTATATCACACAACCCACTTATATCTCACAACCCGAGTCATTTATATCACACAACCAGAGTCACATGTGACATCAAACAATATGTCAGTCACATGGTTCCTGTATCCAAACAAGATATTTAAAAGCTCTGCTTTTCAGTTTTTTACATGACCGTAAAAACTGCCCCTGCATTAGAAACGGACATTGCTGGCAAATAATGCCGCCTGGATTTTGTCATTCCAAATTCTTGTGTAAAAGTACAAACACAATTCTCTCTCTCTCTCTCTCTCTCTCTCTCTCTCTCTCTCTCTCTCTCTCTCTCTCTCTCTCTCTCTCTCTCTCTCTCTCTCTCTTCTCTCTCTCTCTCTCTTTCTGTCTATCTCTTTCTCTCTCTCTCCCTCTCTCATTCTCTCTCACTCCCCCCTCCTCTCTCTCTCGTCCCTTTAATCCCCCACCCCCGCTTTTTTTCTGGCCACAGGCGATTTTCTCAGTATGATGCAAGTCTTCAAAATGCCACTCCTTAATGCGCCCCTTTACGGTGTCGCCTGATGCAGCTGCCTCTCCGTATCATAGGTCGTCACGGCCCTGTCTGGTCATACAGATGACGCAGAACAGAACCACGTGTCTGATCCAAGTTCAACAACACAATAAAATTCCGTATGCTGGCAGACTAATGCTAATTGATTCAATGCCGAATGATAATACAGGGTGTATTTTTGTTAATGCAGTGTTTGAAAATATTGCTGGTCCAAGCTTTGTATTTATCTATTATGTTGCATGAACTTTACAGAGGATAAATACAAAACTTGGACAGGCAATATTTGCAAACACTGCACAGTCATTGAAAATACACCCTATATATCGCCATATGTGACCTCCATTTGTACAGAAGGACGATGTATCGCCATACTAGGGTCATCATGTGATTTGTTTTGTTTCGTGGTATATTCCTAAATTTCAATGTTCAGTGAAAGGATATATACATAATAATACTTGTTCGTGTGATTGTGCACCATGTTTGGGTCAATCCTACTTTTTATTTGGCACAGCATCTGTAAATGGTGTGTGTCTTCGAGCCAGGTGGAACTAGGTCACTAGGTCTAGGGCACAGATTCTTCCACCTGGAGTTCGCCAAGTTGATGAGGAGTGTGTTTTATGACAGTCACACGTCATTTACACTTATCATTACTTTACCAAGTATGTGTTGAGGGAATCTTGCCAATTTATTTCATGTCACCCCCGTCGTCTCATTCTCCAAATCCTTGTTTTTTTTTTTTTATGTGCGCCTCCGTCTACCTTTACACCGCCTCCTTCTTCTCTTATTTCTTCTCTTCCTTCTACTTTCGCTTTTTCTCTCCCTTCTTCTCCCCTTTCTTCTTTTATATCTTCAGAATGTAAGACGGGCCTGCGTTCCCAATTCTTAACCCTTTGAAAATAAAGACTTTCGTTTGTTCGTTGGTTCGTTGGTTCGTTCGTTTGTTCCCCAGAGCTAACCACACCGCTACCAAAGACCCTGATGAACGGACCCCAAAAATCTTCTCTATGTACCGTTCTTTATCCATGTTTTCTGTTGCGATGTATCATAAAAAAGAAGAACGTGTAAGTAGCTTTGAATCGGCCATGACAAACAAAAACAATAATCTGCTAAAGTTGTATTTTATAAGATTGCCCCCCCCCCCAAAAAAAAAGGATAATCTTCTTAACAGAAACAAAAGCTATTAAAATATCAACCTGATTTACATCAAAATAAAAGCTACACAATTATGAACATGATTTATAACAAAATAAAATCTATACAATTATCATCCTGATTTGCATCAAAATAAAAACTATACAAATGTCAACCTGATTTACATCAAAATAAAAACCATACAAATGTCAACTTGATGTACAAAAAAATAAAATAAATAACAATACAAATATCAACCTGATTTTTATCAAAATAAAAACTATACCAATATTAACCTGATTGTACATCAAAATAAAAACTGTACACATTAAAATAAAAACTGTAAAAATATTAATCTGATGTACATCAACAGAAAAAAAATATATAATTTCGTGAATAAAGCTGATGTCTGTCTTACAATTTAAAAAATTACATTTTGTGAGAATATATTGTTTGTCATATGTTCATAAGTTCGTCATAATATAATATAATAATATAAGTGGATGATGATGATGATGATGATGATGATGATGATGATGATGATGATGATGATGATATTTGTGATATTATATTTGTTATATACTATTTGTATTATTTTATTTGTTATATTTTTGTTGTTATATGATATTTTTTTTTATTTTATACTTGTTATATTATATTGTAAATTGCAACGAAAATGAAAAAAAAAATATTGAGGTTCTACACAACCCCTGTACTCCCGTATGACCGTAAGGCCTGGACAATAAGCAGTGTCAAATTTCTTCACCCCGAATTCACATATTACTATAGTGTCATGATGTGTCACATTTAACAACCCACAATTTATAACTTAAAGTCTCTAGTAAACAAGGCCAGTTCATTGCCCTCGTTAATCCATGCCATTGGTGGCATTGAGAGCCAGTCTGCCCTGATATTGTTCTCTCTACGTCTTGGTACTGACACACATAAGCACTCCAGCCGTAAGATACTCCATCGATGAATACATGAGTTTGTCCTTGCTGCTGTATGTATGACAGTAACTGGCTGGTGATTTGTCTGCACACTGACTGTTCTGTCCATTGAGTACTTCGACCGTTGTATGCATAGACCGCACAAAACACTGATGTGATGGCTGACATAAATTTATTTTTGACTGTATTATAGAACTGCGTGATATGTAATAGATTGTCCACATCTCTCATCATCTGAAACGTAAATTGTCGTCCCTTGTCAGGCAAAATTTCATTAGAGAAACATAAACTAGAAGTACCGCTAATAGTGTTTCGGCCACCGCTTTTATTGTACTATGCTTGACAGGTACGGGTTCTGACCATCTCGTGTAACAATCCATCATGGTCAAGATATACCTAAAGCACCTATTGGATATTACTAACACTGGGGGAGTGATGTCGCTAGCACCCTTTTGAAATGGCCTCACTTTCATATCTGTAGCTTGCACAGGTTCACCGGATCTGCTGTTTAGCTTGCTATCTTTACTAAACCCTGGCCAATAAAACTGGGACACGGCTCTATGCAGTGTACGCATTATTCCCATGTTCCCTGCAAATTAAATATCATGAGCAGTTCTCATAATCAGTTCTCTGTACGCTGAATGTATCTTATCTTGCCTGCTTATCGTCTTGTCATCTGACGAATGACAAGTGAGACTTTTATTCTTCCATTCGAAGCCCCACCTCTCATTCGTTAATTGATTATATTCTGGAGTACTCTACACCTGCAAAAATTTGTCAAGACTGATATTTTGCCTTTGACAGTCACTAAGGCTTTATTTGAGATCAGTCTTCTCCTGATCAATTGTGCTATCCTTAGTCTCTGTCTGGTTGTCCACTTCCAGTGACGCTTCTTCTACAACTATTGTATCTAATCTAGTTTGTCTTCTGATAACCACCGCGTTACTTCTTACACCATATCTGTGGTACCAGTTATCAATTTCCTCCTCTGTACATGCTTTGACTGTTGGTACATTCCCGATGATCAAGCCTGCGACTGGGGAGTCCAGGACACACGCTGTCACTCTACCTGTGATATATGGTGCTGTCACTGTGATATCCGCTAATTGGTACAATTACACTGTCCCGTTGAAAGTTATGCATCTGACATTTTTCCCTGTGTAAGCCGAATGTTGTACCAGACTTTTTCTCACTCCGATTGTCGTACACTCTGACTCTCTAAGAGTTAATGCTGGACTATCATTGAGAAACCCATGATGCAGCTTCAGGCTCCCTCCTGTGTGCACTAATGACCCTGCTGAGAATGGATGCGCACACTTCAAGACAGGCTGACTGTCTTTGTAAAACAGAGGCTTGCACCCATCACAGCTCTCTTTATTGAGTGTCTCAATCACTTTGGCTGCATTTGAGTGCTCAGTATCCTCCAGTGTACATTGATACCGGATATTTCCTTCACGCCCACAATTGTAACACATAATATCCTTACAATCCCCTTTGTGGTATAAGTAACGTCCTGATCTGCTAAAATGGTATCTATGTAAACCATTGTCTTGAAGTCCCTGTTACTCATACCTGTGTTTTGAATCAACACTTTTTGATTTTTCTCTGATTACTGGATTCTGATCCTGTTTAGTATAGGCTGGACATATTATTTTCTCATCAGTTTGTCTGCCAATAGAACAGTTTTGATGTGCAGTCATGTAGTTTTGCCTTACTGGGACATTGTTTCAATGTCCTTTTGTGTTCGTTCTTGAAAGAATGCCACTAAGTATGTATTACATGACGATAATACATTGTCCCGT
This sequence comes from Cepaea nemoralis, assembly GCA_014155875.1. Taxonomy (NCBI): domain Eukaryota; kingdom Metazoa; phylum Mollusca; class Gastropoda; order Stylommatophora; family Helicidae; genus Cepaea; species Cepaea nemoralis. The sequence continues at coordinate 44,628 of JACEFZ010019919.1, read as the reverse complement.
AGCATCAGGTCCACTAGACGACTAAAGTCTCCTCCTACTTCTGCTAGCTCTAGCCATGTATTTAAGAGATTCCTTCAAAATATTGACACAATCTGTAAAGTCCTGATTTGTCTATGGCACAAATTGTCTGAACTCAGTTCTGTATCCATGTTCAGTTAGATTGAACTTCTTTAGCAGACGATGACGCAAAATAGCATAGCTTCTCTTTCAGACACTGGTAAATTGAACATCGTATCCAATGCCTTCCCCGTAAGATAATCGCTCAGCTGCATAGCATATTCTCCGTCTTGAATGCCTAAAGCTTCTGCCGCGGCCTCGTGTCTGTCCAGATATGCCTGAATATTATTTTTATCTGTTTTAAAAAAATGGCAGTTTTAGTCGCCGTGAAGAGTGCGAATGTCTTCTACCTTCATCGCTCTGTCCAATAGACGCTAGCTCTAATTTCTTGAGTGGTAGGCTCCTTCTCCATCTCAAACTTAAACTTTTTTTTTTTCAGTTTCAGTACCATTGGCATGTGTTAACTTTTCAAGTTATAGTTTCATTATACTTACTTATGTCTCTTTCTCTTCTTGTAGACGAGTGTCTTCAGCTATCTTCTCTTCCTGTAAACATTTGGCTTCACGTTCACTTTGTCTTTCTTCTCCTTTAAATTGTTGATGTTCTTTCAATTTTGCTTCTGCAAACTCCTGCAGTTCTCTGCCAGTCAAACCTAACTTGCCTGCTTCAATATGATCCATTAAAGTAGGCATTCCTTTCTCCACTTTACTAAACATACTCCTTGAGTCCGTGATGAAGACAATGTGTGTTGCAGTAGTCTCCTCTAACCAACGGAATGCCGGTGTGACTGCTTCCACCTCCATTCTCATGCTGGATGTCGCCCTCCGTGGGACAAAGGGTTGCGAACGCCGTTCGTGAGCCGCCTACCAGGCGTGCGAAACGCAGCCGCGACCGATTTGTGCAGCAGACCGTGTCGCGTTGTGTTATAACTTGTTGGTAGGGAGCCGGTCGTTCAGAAAGCAATGGCAAACTACTTAACGTAAAATTTTGCTTAGTACATCACCAACACTGAGTAATGCTGGTGTTGACTGCAATGTCCTCTAAGGGATATGCAACATAAAAAAAAAATTTTTAGGATACCTTGGCTATGGCAGTGCTGACAACGGAACTTTTTCTGAGGGCAGTTGAGAGAGCGAAGTCCTAGAAATATCCTGCGACAGTCTGATGATATGTGTTGTATCTAAAGCAGTGCTACAATTAGTCAGTAAGTTGACATATCATCCTCTTTGAACATCGAACCATTCAGTCCATACGTGCTCTGATCCTCTCCTCAATAAATCCCACAGCGTGTAGCGGCTCATTACACCAGTTCTGTGTTGGTTTATTAATCATCTTTGGCTTCCTGCATAGTATTCTTATTTGGCCCCATCTCTTTTAATTTGCTGATCTCGCAGCCTGACCATGGTTGTAGATTCACAGTAATAACTTGGTTCTTGCAAAGGTCGTACTTCTCGTAGCGCATTCAGTAACTCAGCCGGGTCCATGACTCGTCCGCCCTCCACAGAGCCTTATCTGCGAGCTTGTCAGTCTGCTCATTTCCTTGTACATCCGCATGCCCTGGCGCGAAAATGAAACTAATCTGCCCAAGTCGTAACCATCCCAGACACAACAGCCATTCTCTTCGGATCCACCCTTCCACGATCATCCTGAGCATTCTCATTGAGTCGCTAATTAAACAAGCCTGAGTGAAGGTCTGTGTCTCGAGGCATGTTATTGCTTTACTTACTGCCATGGATGCCATTGTCAGACTAGTTGAAGTCAAGGCAAAAGCACCAAAATCTTCCTTCACAAGTCTCTCTCTCCGACCCCCCCTCCTCAGCCTGAGCCGTAAAAGCCCATGGACTTCTCACTTGTCGAACGACGAACCCATCTGTGTCATAACTGTCATTTACTGCCAATATTGTACCTTGCGGTGTATGGCAGAGGGGTCTTTGAGCCTGAGGAATAAAGGCCGCCTGGCTAGTGCAGTCACCGCGAACTGTGCAGGTTAGGATTTTCTTTATGCCCCCGACAGAAAAAAATCCGACACCTTACCGAGGGATCGAACCCGGGTCTCTCCCGAATGAGAGTCCGGCGTTCTAGCCCCTCGGCCAGCCGCTCCTCACCCATCTGTGTAAATGACAGAATCACCCTCTAACTAATTATCGAAGATCAAAGCCTGTACTTTCGCACGACTGCAGCCGGATTTTCTTATCTGCATTTTCTGAAAGTGCAGTGCTACCATTACTATTATACAATAAACTGCACTGTTGTGTTATTTCAATCCTTCCAATCAACTATAAAGTGTGTTAATTTTAGCTATCCATTCAGTTGTTCTCTGTTCTATTTCCATTTTTGCAATAATCTGTTGGCTGTTAAAAATTTTCTGTGTTATTTGTGTCTTTCCAAGTAATTTTCAAAGATGTTATTCCTATAGAGCGGCGCTTCCCCCCCCCCCCCCCCCCTAATTGTCACAACGACTTCGGACGGAGGAGAGCAATTGGGTGGGTATTAGCCTTAACAGTACGAGGAAATGCAACCTAAATACTAAATGTCATGGCAGGGCAGACCAGGCCCTAAGCCTTGGGGGACAACTGGTCCAGGATTAGGCGTACAGTTAGAGCATTGCTTTGCTGATCCAGCAGCGTCTGCTGCTTGTTTTGTACCAGCTGTATTGATGTTACCTTTTCTCTTTAGTAAACTAAGCAGGCCAAGAGAGGGAGCACACATGGCCTCTACAATTCAGCCCAGGTTTTGTGCTATCTAGAGGTACAACTCCATACTTGGTCCACGCCATGGATTGTAGTTATTATGCCTTTTTAAAGCACATTGTAATACTTTGGCTGTCTTCAACCAAAGTAGCCCAAAGAAAGAGCTAGCTTCTTGGAGACGAACAGAACGCGGTTCCATGAGCCATGAACGGAGCACGAAGACGGCCGCATGATAGCAAAGACGTGTCCAGTGTATAGGGCACCGCCAGCGTAGAGGCCATGACAGAGGCAAACGGGCGGGGGAAGATGCTGGCTTTTCACTGCCGAAATTGCAAGAATATGTGTGCGGACAAGAAGCACCGGATGCACAATGCTCTCCTTCCGGACAGATAAATAGTATGGAAGCAGGCGCAATTCGCAGTTATGGGACATGCGGGAAACATAACGTCTCGATATACATGGCACGATCTTACAGCAGGAGAAATACACCCGGAGTCATGACCCGGGTGGATTCTGCCCCAAGAGTGTCAGGAAAGTAAAGGGCCAAACATTCCGGGAAGAGGGACCTCTTCTGACGATCAGGTAACTCCTGTTTTGCTTGCGGCGGAGTTTTTATGGCAGGCAAGGACAGCGGCAGGGATGGCCTTTTCACCTTCGTCGTTCTTAGCAGGGTTAGGATTGGCTTGCCCCTCCCAGGAGGGGTGAAAAGTCACAATTAGTAGTATTTGACGACCAAGAAAAGAGATTTGATAGAGTAGATAGAAACAAGCTGTGGGATGAGATGAGATCAGTTGTTCTTACTGACAATAGGCTGGATAATGAGGACAACAATCACCACCACCATAAATGAAATTCAGCTGTCTGTCAGAACGGTTTGGTGATCTGGACTTCGCTTACCACGCTGCTCTTCTGTCCCACACATGAAATCAGAAGCAAGATAAATTAAACATTTGATGGGATGTCACAACAATTCCATCCGTCATGTGCCATGCCGATAAGCGTGGGCGGTCATGTTCTACCATCTCACTCGATCACCAGAGTCGTGGATCAGCTCCGTATTCCTGTCTCGACCATGCCACGTGGCCAAGCCATCCAGGAATTTACTTCTCGGTCTTCCCCTTGGTCTCTTCCCTTCGATCTTGCCAGTCGTCATAAAGTTCTCCAAGTCATTTCTTCTCATAACATGCCCACAAAATTTTGACTGTCTACGTCTAATGACTCTAATCAGTTTACGATCTTCATTTGTTACTTGAAGGACTTGTTCATTGGTTTTTCTGTCTGTCCATGATATTCTTTGCATTTTCCTCAGAAACCACATTTTCACAGCCATCAGCTGTTTTTCAGCTTGACTGCTTATTGTCCACGCTTCACATCCATACAAAAGTATAGGTTCCATGTATCACTTCAACACTCTTTTTCTCGTTTCAATTGATATCTTTTTATTGGTCAGTATGTTTTTCATCTTGCAAAAGGCTACCTTCGCAATGGCAATTCTTGTTCTAATCTCTTCAAGGCATCTCCCATCAGATGTTATGACTGTGCCGAGATAACTGTATCGATTCACTTGCTTAAGAATATGCCATTTACTCGTATATCACATTGTGGTATTTCCTTCTTCCTAGTGACGACCATAATCTGTGTCTTCTTAATATTCAGTTCTAACCCTAGTTGTTCACTGTGTGCAACAACCGCATCTACTAAATTTTGCAGGTCCTGTTCATTGTCTGCAATCAAGACTGTATCATCTGCATATCTAATGTTATTGATGTATCGTCCCCCAATGTTGATTCCTTCCATATCTTCTATATTTCTGAAAATATTTTCACTGTACAGGGAAAAAATATCTGGAGACATTACACATCCCTGTCTCACACCTCTTTTAATAGGCTGATATTGACCTACATCGTTATCAATTCTGATGGCAGCTTGTTGTTTCCAATATATGTTTTTTACAAGTCTAAGGTCTTTTCCATCAATTTGTAGATCTTCAAGCATCCTTATCATGTCGACATGTCTCACGTTATCGAAAGCCTTTGTGTAGTCAATAAAGCAAAGATATAGATCTTTGTTTACTTCTATAGAATGTTTAATTACTGTTCTCAGTATATACACAGCATTTACTGTGCCCTTGCCTTCTACAAACCCACATTGTTCTTCTCCTATTTCGGGTTGTATTTTCTTCCTAACTCTTTGCATGATAATTCTCAGCAGAATCTTTCTGATGTGGTTCATTATACTAATTGTTCGATGTTGATCACATTCCAAGGCTCCTGATTTCTTCGGGATTGCAATAAATATAGAATTACATAATTCATGAGGTATGTCTCCAGTATCATATATTGTATTCAGCCGTCTGGTGACTTGATCTATTCCATATTCTTCTAAGGCATTGATCATTTCCTTTGTGATGTTATCTGTACCTGGGGCCTTGCCAGTTTTCATATGGTTAAGAGCATTCTGAACTTCCATCTTCAAAATTGATGGTCCTTCATTATTATTCCGATGATGATACTGTTCTTCTCTTGTATCATCATAAAGGTCTTTCACATAATCTGACCACACATGTAAAATCTGATGAAGATCACGGGGCGAAATAAATAGAAGCATATTCAGGGAGAATAGAATTAGTGACAGAGAAGATTAATGTGTGGAGGACATGTAGTAACCTGCAGGGGGGTGGCAACAGAGAGGAAGGCTTGTCGTCAGATGGTTGAGAACCACTGCTCTACTGGGTGGCGGAGGAAGAGGAAGATGAGGAGAGGAATAATAATAATAATAATAATAATAATAATAATAATAATAATAATAATAATAATAATAATAATAATGCACATCCTTGACCGGACCCGGAAACAAACCACGGACCACTGGCGTGTGAAGCGGGTGTGCAAACACTAGACCACGCGGCACACGCTGGACACGGCCAAATTATCACAACAGAATTCCACAACGTCACCCGTCTAAGTGACGGATGTGGAATTCTGTTGTGATAATTTGGCCGTGTCCAGCGTGTGCCGCGTGGTCTAGTGTTTGCACACCCGCTTCACACGCCAGTGGTCCGGGGTTTGTTTCCGGGTCCGGTCAAGGATGTGCACTACTAAGGAGCTCAAATGAGAGCGAAACTCGAGTCTGGTGCTTCCACATTGACGTGGATAGGCCTTAGGTTCATACTAGAGTGCGATCAGCGTTGCCAGTAGTGGGTTGTGCTCAATATTTAAAAATCTCAAATCCCGAAACAACTACTAAATCAATAATAATAATAATAATAATAATAATAATAATAATAATAATAAGAAGAAGAAGAAGAAGAAGAAGAAGAAGAAGAAGAAGAAGAAGAAAAGGTGAGAAGGAGGGGGAAGAAGAGGAGGAGGATGAGAAGGAGGAGGAGGAGGAGGAGGACGAGGAGGGCGAGAAAAGAAAAACAAGAAGGTCTGGAGGGAAAAGAAGTAGAAGCAAAAGACAGAGAGGAGGAAAATGAAGAAGAATATGGGAGTGGAAGAGGAGGAGAAAAAATAAGAAACTATTTTATAAATTTGTCATTTTTCTTCCTACCCCTCCCACTTCAATTGTTAACTTGTTGTCGGTGTAATCGACAAGGAAACGGCTCTTAAAGAAACAAGGAAACGGCTCTTAAAGAAACACGGAAACACCTCAGGCCGCGGACACGTCAGAAACATGCCTGGCTGGATCAATAGAACAACAACAACAACAACAACAACAACAACAACAACATCAACAACAACACAATTTGCTTATTACGGGTATGTGTGTCCTGTGTGAGAGCGACAATAGCCTCGCCGTGTTTGTTCACGGCCCGTCCATTGTGCGAGTCTTGTTGCTGTTAACATCTTTTATTGTTCTTCTTTGTTTGTAACATTGTTACATGACTACGGCGTATGTTTGTAACATCGTTATATGGCCACGTTATATGCCAGTTACATCGTTATATGACCACGGTATATGACCACGGTATATGCCTGTAACATCGTTATACGGCCACTGTATACGGCTGTAACATCGTTACATGACCACGTTATATGACTGCAACATCGTTATACGGTCACAGTATATGCTTGAAACATCGTTGTACGGCCACTGTATATATTTGTTACATTGTTATATGGCCAGGGTATATATTTGTAACATCGTTATATGGCGAAAAAGATAATTTCTACAACCAACTAAGTGGTACCATCAACTTATCACCGAAACACGACATTGTTGCTGTAATGGGTGATTTCAACGCCAAGATAGGGTCTGACAATAAGGGTGTCGAGAAATATATAGGAATTCACGGTCTAGGGGATATGAACCAAAACGGAGAGAGACTACTAGAATTATGTGAAATCGCGAATCTGATAATAGCAAACTCTCTATTTCCGCATAAAGATATACATAAAATCACGTGGAATTCACCTCATAGTATCACACAAATAGACCATTTGTGCATTAGTGCCAAATTCCTTTCATCAGTACAAGACGCCAGAGCTTACAGAGGAGTCGATGTTGGCAGCGATCATAATCTCTGCATGCCCAAGCTAAAACTAAAGCTTAAGACTATACAAAACACCAAGAATCAAGAAACTAAACTCACAGTCCTTACTGATAAAAGAACACCAATTCGCATTCAACTCAGAGGTACAAAACATTTACGCTAACAAAGAAAGTATAACCAGCAATGCGAATAGTGAAAATATCATTGAAGAAAATTGGAATTTCCTGAAAGAGACCTTGCTAAATGCGGCAACAAACACAGTCAGCTATGTACAAAGACAGAAGAAGAAGTGGCTAAGCGATAACGCCTGGACGAAGATTCAAGAAATAAAGCAAGCAAAACTAACACTTCTTTCTACAAAAGACACAGCTTCATGTGAAACCCATAAGCGACATTACTCCATGTTGGATAAAGAGGTGAAATCAAGCGCACGAAAAAATAAACAGCCTTTTATACACAGCTTGGCCTCCGACGCCGAATCGGCTGCCAAAAAATGGAAACAACAAAGCCGTATTCCACATCATGCAACAACTATGCAATCACTCACCTACACCAAACAAACCCATCAAAGACAAACAAGGCAAACTACTGTTATCTGATGACCACCAAAACCAACGATGGGCAGAGCATTTCAAAGAAATATTAAATAGACCGCAGCCTGACAGTGTTCCCAACCTGGATGGAGAAATCACCATGACACCACTAGATGCCTCCTGTGAGTCATTCACCATGGCTTCAAAAAAATTGAAGAACAACAAAGCTGTTGGTGAAGACGACATCTCAGATGAAATGCTCAAAGCAGCAGATGAGAATACCTTACAACGTTTGTTACAGCTGATCAATGAAATCTGGCAAAACGAATCCCCACCACAATAGTGGAAGGATGGTGTAATTTTTAAACTGCCAAAAAAGGTGATATGTCTGATTGTAATAACTGGCGTGGTATCACCCTACTGTCAGTACCAGGAAAACGTTTGTGTAGCATGTTACTTGAGAGATGGAAAAAGTCTATAGATGAAAAGCTCAGAGAAGAACAAGCTGGCTTCAGACAAAAACGGTCATGTATAGACCACATTTTCACTCTTAGAATAATCATTGAAGACTGTAGAATTCCAGTCGAAATTAATCACCAACTTTGTCGACTTTCAAAAAGCCTTCGACAGTATCCACAGTCCTTCACTTTGGAATCTACTTAACATCTATGGTTTTCCTACCAAATATACCAACATGATAAAATCTTTCTATAAGGAGACACGTTGCTGCGTGAGAACAGAATCAGGCAACTCTGACTGGTTCTCAGTGGAAACGGGAGTGAAACAGGGTTGTGTCTTGTCACCGATGCTCTTTGGAATAGCTATCGATTGGGTCATGCGCAAATGCACAAACAACACAAATAGGGGTATCCATTGGGTTGACAAAATTCTAGAAGACCTGGACTTTGCCGATGACATAGTGCTTTTGAGTTCAACACATCCAGATGCCCAAGAGAAAACAAACCATCTCCAAAATGTTTCAGGACAAATTGGTCTCCAAATTAACACCACAAAAACAAAAACTATTGATCTTACCAACAGTTCAGACGACACCAAATTAAGCAACCATGTTCTTGAAAAAGTCAACAGCTTCACATACCTAGGAAGCAAAATGACATCTACAGGGGACTCAACACCAGAAATATTATCTAGAATCTCACTGGCACCTGGTGCCTTCAATAAACTGTTAAACATCTGGAAGTCAAAGTCACTCAGCCAACATACGAAACTTAAAATCTTCAATTCTTGTGTGATTCCAGTGCTAACGTATGGATGTGAGAGTTGGAAATCAACGGTAGTTTTAGATAACAAATTAGACAATTTTGAGAACAAATGTCTTAGAAGAATTCTAAACATCCAGTGGACAGATTTCAAAACCAATGCGCAAGAGACAAGAGACTAAGCAAGATATTGTATCCAATTTTATAAGAAAACGCCGTTGGAACTACGTCGGCCATGTACTCAGAATGGACAAGACAAGACTCCCCTACCAAGCCCTAATAATACTAATATGGTCACCAGTAGGGAAAAGAAAACGGGGAAGACCAAGAGAGACCCTGCGTAGAACCATCATCAGAGAAATCTCATTCAACGGTCAAGTGAACATCCAAGTTCTACAACAGGCAGCAGCGAACCGCCAGACATGGCGAGCCATGACTTCTGCCCCATGCGCCCTATACTTAGGCTCAAGAGGAATGACTAACTAATCGTTATATGGCAACGGTATATATTTTTTAAGATCGTTATATTTCATTGGCACCTTGCCGTCTTGACAGACGATAGCTTGTGCTTTAAAAAGGCATAATAACTTTTACCTATGGCGGTAGCGAATGTGACTGATAAGGCCAATTCGCGCTGTAAATGTTCGTTCACAGTGGGTGCATGTGAACACGTGGTCATTTCCACCATAATGCACCATCTTACGTCTCACACGCTCGGTGTGTGACTTATCTGCAATAATTTTCTCCTTTGTCTTTATTCCATTTCTGATCTTTGCCCTCCATGCAACACGTTCAGCAGCGACTTGCTCCCACTGTGCATTATCAATGCCTGTATCAACATGTCCCGCTTACACACATCTTTGTATCGTAGTAGAGGCCGACCCTGAGATCTCTTACCCATCTGTAATTCACTAAAAAAGATGTCCTTTGGTATTCTACCATCATCCATCCTCCTAAGATGTCCTATCCATCTAAGTCTACGAAGACTGAGCATGGAATAAACCTGTCACACAACCTGATCTTTCCAATACTTCAGTATTTGTGATTTTGTCTTGCCACTTAATACCAAAAATTCTTCGCAGACACCGCATATGAAAGCTGTTTAAATGTTTTTCTTGGTGTGAGTAAGTTGTCCAGGTTTCACTGCCATAAAGAAGAGTACTAAGGACACAGGCTTGATAGACAAGGACTTTTGTTTTGGAAGTAAGCTTTCTGTTCTCCCAGACTCTTTTTCGTAACCTGTTCATTGTTGGTGCTGCCTTACCAATCCGGATGTTGATTTCCTGATCTAGGGATAATTTGCTATTTACCACTGATCCTAGGTATGTAAAATAGTCTACCATCTCTAGTTCGGCGTCGTCAATAAAGATTGATGGTACCCCGTGTGCACCTTGTGACATAATCTGTGTCTTCTTTTTGCTAATTGTTAAACCAAAGTCGGAACAAGCATTGGAGAATGCAGATAGTAGACACTGCAATTCTTCCTTAGAGTGGGTCGTAACTACAGCATCATCTGCAAAAAGCAACTCTCTGATCAGTACCCTCCTAATTTTGGTCTTGGCCTTCAATCTCTGAGCACTGTAGAGGCCGCCATCTGAGTGTGAGTGAATGTATATACCACCATCCTGATCACGAAAGGCATATTTCAGTAGAAGTGAAAAGTATATTCCAAAGAGGGTGGGAGCTAGTACACAACCTTGCTTAACTCCACTCTTGATTTCAAACTCTTCAGAAGTTGCACCATCACACTTGATTATGCCCTTCATGCCTGTGTGGAATGATTCCACAATGGACAAAAGAGTTGGTGGGCAGCCAATCTTCTTTAGTGCCTTGAACAGACCCTCACGACTGACCAAATCAAATGCCTTTGTGAGGTCGATGAAGGCAACAAACAGTGGTTGATTCTGTTCACGGCATTTTTCTTGCATTTGTCGCAATGAGAATATCATATCAATGGTAGACCGGTTCTGTCGAAAGCCACACTGTGATTCGGGGTAGACTTGATCTCCTAGGACTTGAAGTCTGCGCAAAACAATTCTGGCAAATACTTTTCCAACAATACACAGAAGTGAGATACCCCTATAGATGTTGCAGTCGCTCCGATTGCCCTTGTTCTTGTACAGTGTTATGATGCTTGAATCTTTGAAATCCTGTGGGACTTGTCCTTCTCGCCAGCATAGCTCTATTAGCTGGTGGATCTGTAGAGTGAGTGTGTCTTGCCCACTCCTGATAACCTCTATTGGAATCCAATAATTGCCTGGAGCCTTGCCAGATGCAAGTTCATTTATAGCACACTTAACTTCTGTTATGGTGGGAAGTGTGTCCAGGTGGTCAAGAGTTGGTAGAGCCTCTATGGCGTTGAGGGCACCATCCGCTAGTTTGGGTCACTTGAGTAAAGCTCCAAATAGTGCTCTACCCATCTGTCCATCTGCTGTTTCTTATCAGTTATGATTTCTCCAGTCAAGGTTTTCAATGATGCACTTCTTTTGATCACTAGACCACAGGCTTTCTTTATTCCTTCATACATGCTTCTGATGTTTCCCTTATCACTTGCGATTTGAATGGACTCACACAACGTGATCCAATAATCATTTGCACACTGCCTGGCAGCCTTTTGCACATCTTTCCTAGCTTGCTTTACTCACGGGGAGCTTCCGGTTTCAAGATGGCGACGGACGGTCGTGTTGTTTTGTGTTCGTTAACTTTTTCGCGTAGGGGATGGATTTATTCATCTCTTGCGTGTGATTGGTGTGCCAGGATGTAAAACCAGGAGTTTCTACTCAAGATCTGCGCGGGTGCTACGGAGTTCGTGCATCGAGCGAAGCCATCCTTGAGTGAATTTTCAGCAGCGTGTGTGGTTTTCTCAGTCTGTGTTTACGTTTTTTCAACATGGCGGAACAACGTGTGTTCTTCGAGCGGTCAGCAGTCAACATACCGAAGCGGCGTGGTAGCCGCGCAGGGAGAAAGAAGCAAGGTAAGCATGGTGGTTTGAGGCGTTTTAGACTCAAGTGTCACCGTCTAGGACTCAGGAATATCCGTATTCTATATTGGAACTGTGCCAGTGTAAAACAGCGGGGCTCTATTTTAGAAACCCTAGTTTACAGGAACGACATTGTAGCACTCCAGGAGACGAGACTGGGCGATCAGCTACTCCAAATTGCCGGCTTCAAATGTTTCTACAACAGACGACATCTGGGAATGGCGATTCTCGTTCGCGACAGCATGGTGGCGTCAGAGCTAGACATGTCCAGTTGGGACAGTGACGATATACAAATACAGGCGTTGAGAGTTCATTCCAGTATACCATTCGTGTTGGTTAATGTTTATGCCCGCAATGCCAGTGTGGACGCCCAGAAGTGGCAGTGCTTAAGTGGCATATTAGGCCACGAGAGAAATGTTATTTTCTGTGGTGACTTCAACGCTAAAGGCAGATCATGGGGAAACACTTCCTCCAATACACAGGGGGAGGAGCTCGAGACTGCACTGGAAACCATCGACCTGGTTTGTATCAACAGTGGCTGTGTCACCAGGACAGCAAGCCGTCCGGGCGATGAGGACAGTGCTATTGATCTGGCGCTAGTTTCACCTTCACTCACTACAGTGTGTAGATGGGGTGTCCTAGGACACCATGGCAGCGACCACCACCCTTGCAGCATACTGGTGGAGAAAGGCAGAACCAGGCAGCACAAGCTAAAGGTAAAGACGTTCCAGTATGACAGTACAGGGCAAGATGTGGTGAGTAAAATAAGACGTGACAAGCGCAGAACGTTTCAGGGCAGGAAAAAAAGCTGGGAGCAGCCACCGTGGTGGAGTTTCGAGGTGGAGAAGGCTTGGGTGGATAAGCGTAGTGCTGTAAGGAGATGGCAAAATGCCAAGAAGAACAGAGCTGGTCATCCTAGTCCCTGCTTGCACTTAGAAAGAGAGATGCACACAAAAGTAAGCTATTTCAAAAAACTGGTCAAGGTTGTTAAAAGCGAAAAATGGGCAGAGGTGTGTCAAAGAGTAAGCACAGACAAGTCACTGAAATTGTTCTGGCGACTACATAAAAGCATGAGTGGTGTAGTCAAGAATAAGAGCATTTCTGACTTCCAAGGTGCTGACCTCATCTGGCAGAGGACTGACGAGGACAAGGGCAAAGCCCTCTTTGAACGCTACCTTGAGCAGAGCAACCAGACAGACATGGGAGGCCGAAATCTGGCCAAGGAGGTCACCTCAGACAGATGCAAGGCCCAGAACACTTCGGATGAAGACACAGTGACAGTGAAAGAAATCAAGGCTGTACTTCGACGATCAAAAAACAGTGCTCTAGGTCCTGATGGCATAAGATACGACGACATAAATAGGTGTACCGACAATGAGCTAGAGAAACTAGCAGACATGTACAACAACAGTATAGGGAGTGCTAGCATCAAGGAGGAATGGTTACACAGCTATCTGATTCCCTTGCCGAAGCCTGACAAAGACCACAAAAAAATTCAGGGATATCGAATTATAACCATGCAGAATACAATAGGCAAGCTGCTGGAGAAGGTAATTGCCAGGAAAATATCAAGCCAACTAGAGAGGCAAGGTGTTTTCCCACCTACCCTGGGTGGGTACCGTCCAAAAAGAGAAACCTGGACCAATGCAGCAGTCTTTGCCCAGGATGTCTATGAAGGTTTCCACTCAGGCACTGAAACCGTTGCTGCAGCGATTGATCTTGAGGACGCATACAACAGAGTACCACTGGATTTTTTAATGTTTCAGCTTCTCGAACTAAACGTAAGTCCATTCCTCCTTAGTTGGATCGCTGCAGCCCTCTTCCAACGGAAAGTAGTTTTTAGATGTGGCAGTTGGACTTCGGAACCAACAACAATATATCCTGGCCTACCACAGGGATCACCATTATCTCCGGTACTGTTCAACGCCTACACAGTGAGAATCACCAGTGAGCAGATCACTGGACCTGGCAGGACATTGTCATATGCCGATGATGTTTTAGTGTATCGTCAGGGTAAGGATAGAGAGGAGGTTGCTGTGGAACTACAAACCGAACTCAATCGCATAAGTACTTGGTGTGATGAAGCTGGGGCAATGGTCAACCCAAAAAAGGCAACAGTGACTTGGTTCTCGTTGAATAATCATATTGTCAACACTCCAACACCAACTGTAATGCTGTGTTCAGAGACGGTGGAAAGAACGCAGGCAATGAATTACCTGGGGATACGGTTTGATCGAAGCCTTGCTTATAATGTGCACATAGACCAGGTGATAACAAAGGCCAAGCGGGGTTTGGCAGCGATGCAGGGTGATGGCGGCAGCAAACTGTGAGCAGCGCCATCTATGTCTTCTGTACGAGGGGACTGGTCATGTCTGTTTTGGAGTATGCAATGGCAATCCTGACTCTCAGCCATAAGCAGATAGAAAGGATGGAAAGGATACAGAATGAAGCTATGCGCATTATTCTTGGATGTACAAGAGATACAGCATGCAGGGCGATGCGCTACCTTCTTGATTTTCCAACCATTGAAGACAGAATACAAGGTTGCAGGGCACGCGCCTACCTCAGAATTAACGCAAACACACAACATCCACTGCATAGTGAAATTAGGAAGGTGAAGGGCAGCAGGTTAAAAAGAGGACGGTCGTGGATGGGTCAAGCCGAAGACATTCTTCAACAGGTGTGTTCACTTGAGGACTTAGAACCTGGCGAGGAGTGGGTGCAAGTGCCAACAGACTTCTGCACATCCTTTTCAGTTTGCATCCAACTAGATAGAAAATGCAGACAAGAAAATCCGGCTGCTGTTGAGGCTGAAGTACAAGCGTTGATTTTCGAGAATTCGCTAGACGGTGACGCGGTCATCTACACAGATGGGTCGGTCGTCCGACATGTGAGAAGCTCATGGGCCTTTACAGCTCGGGCCGGAGGGAGAATTGTGAAGGAGGACTCTGGTGCTTTCACTGAAACCACAAGTAGCCTGACCATGGAAGTCATGGCAGTAAGTAAAGCAATAACATGGCTCGAGACACAGACATTCACTAGGGCTTGTTTCCTTAGCGACTCAATGAACATGATCAAGAGGATAGAGGAGGGGTCGATCCGAAGAGAATGGTTGCTGCCTCTGGAGCGGTCTCGGCTGGCAAAGATTAGTTTCATCTTCGTGCCAGGGCATGCGGGAGTACAAGGAAATGAGCGGGCTGACAAGCTCGCAGGTGAGGCTACTGTGGAGGGCGGACGCGCCATGGACCAGGCCGACATTCTGAATGCTCTACGAGAAGTAAGACTTTTGCGAGAACCAAGTGATGACTGTGAATCTACACAAATGGCCAGACTGCGAGAGCAGCAAATTAAAAGAGGGGTGGCCAAACAAGAACACTACGCAGGAAGCCAAAGAAGATTGATAAACCAACACAGAACTGGCGTCGTTAGCCGCTACACGTTGCGGGATTTGCTGAGGAGGGGATCCGAGCACTTATGGACTGAATGGTTCGATGTGCAATGAGGATGATCTTTCGACTAACTAACTAACTAACTAACTTGCTTTACTCACTCAAAGTGTTACTCGCTGGTCTTTCCTTGTTTCTTAAGAGAGCTATCTTCTTCTCATCAATCAAAGGCTGCAGAGGCTGCCGCAAACCAGTCCTGCCTCTTATGATCCACAGTACCCTAAACCCCTACGGCAGTTTTATAAAGAGTTTCCTTAAGTTTACCCCTCTTTTCATTTACTGTACAATATTCTGGTGTATCAGTGAAAGCGTCTTCAAGTTGCTGTTGAAACTGAAAGCACTTTTCAGGATCGTGAGTGTTAATAATATTAATCCTGGGGCTAGATTTGTGTTTAGCTGTGTAGATTCTCTTTGGTCTCAGTCTAACCCTTGCAACAACCAAAGAGTGATCCGTATCACTGTGGTATCTTCGAGTCAATGATATATGGCTCAGATGTTGTCTCCGTGTGATGATGAAGTCCAGCTGGTGCCAATGGCCGGATCTTGGATGTTTCCATGTGACCTTATGCAGCTCTTTTGTTTAAAAAAAAGGACTTTGTAATACATAGGTAATTTCTGGTGCAATGCTCAGCAGTCTTTGCGCATTTTCATTCATGCGACCGATATTGTATTTTCCAAGGCATACTGGCCATGCACTGGAGTCCTTGCTTACATAAGCATTGAAATCACCGAGCATATAAATGTAGTCAGATTTTGGAACTGCCTTGATCACGGAGTCTAACTCCTCATAGAACGAATCCTTCACATCATCAGAGGAATCGAGTGTCGGTGCATATGCAGTAATAATGGTGGCAAAACCACAAGAGGTTGCCAAGCGCAGGGATAATAGTCTTTCATTTCCTCCTGCTGGAATTTCAATCATTCCCAGTAGTGAATTCTTCACTGCAAAGCCCACACCGTAATGCCTTTTTTCTGCCTGCCCTCTACCCTTCCAAAAAAGGTGTAATTGTTTTCCCTGAGTGACCCTTCCTCAGCGAGTCGCATCTCCTGCAGGCCAGCAATATCAATGTTAAGACGATAGTTCGGCATCAATCACAGCCGTTTTTCTCACATCGTTAATATTGGTCAAGTCAGTGGAAAATCCTGGACACATGGTTCTCACGTTCCAGGTTGCAAGCCGTAGCTTGAGGTTTCTATTTTTTCTTTATATTAGTACCTAGTGCATTGGTTTTACAGCCTGCAATTCAGATTTTATCCTAGCCCCAAGCAACCATTGAAGCAGGCAGGCTGTGGCGGGTCAGCACCCAATTGGCCAGGGGCTGCCCAACTTGAGGCGGGCGGTAACTGATCAGTGACACCTGTAGGTGTCTCCCACCGTCAGAGGCAACGCGTGGCGCCCCATGTCTACGCCAACTGACAGGGACTTATAACCCGTAACAGTTGCCTCTCGCTTTGATTCCGAGACCGGTTAAGACCAGGATGGAGTTATTGCCTCTCCATAGCACAAAGCCTGGGCTATAATATAGAGATCATGTGTTGCCCATGCAGCATGATCCCTCTCTCGGCCTCCCTAGTTCACTCCAGAGGAAAGGTAACATCTCTACATCTGGAACAAGACAAGCTGCAGAAGCTGCCGGATCAGCAAAGCAATGCTTTAACTGTCCGCCTGTCGGAGCTTCGATCCTAGACCAGCCGCCAACCAAGGCTTAGGGCCTGGTCTGCCCTGCCATGATATTTTGCCTTTAGGTTGCATTTCCTCGCACCAGGTAAGGCTTATACCCTCCCAATTGCGCTCTTCCGCCCGAAGCCGTTGGCACAATGTGGGATGTCGGGTTTGGTAAGCGCCGCCCAACGTTCGACGCTAACAGAAAGCAGGTAGTACCGTCTACTGTTATACGGTAGCTCAGTCATAACTGACTAAGACCTGACACAAGGATCGTTATATGGCCACGGTATATATCTTTGTAACATTGTTATATGGCCAGGGTATGTATTTGTAACATCGTTATATGGCCAGGGTATATATTTGTAACATTGTTATATGGCCAGGTTATATATTTGTAACATTGTTATATGGCCAGGTTATATATTTGTAACATTGTTATATGGCCAGGGTATATATTTGTAACATTGTTATATGACCTTGTTATATATTTGTAACATCGTTATATGGCCAGGGTATATATTTGTAACATCGTTATATGGCCAGGTTATATATTTGTAACATTGTTATATGGCCAGGTTATATATTTGTAACATTGTTATATGACCTTGTTATATATTTGTAACATCGTTATATGGCCACGGTATATATTTGTAACATCGTTATATGGCCAGGTTATATATTTGTAACATTGTTATATGGCCAGGGTATATATTTTTCCTCAAGTTCCCATCAATAATACACTTGATCACCTGCCAAACATAATGGAAGTAAACAAAGCCATCCAGCAACTCTCCAGCGGCAAGGCACCTGGTCCTGACTCCATCCCGGCAGAGATATACAAGGCAGGTGCGCCGGTCCTAACAGAGCAGCTTCACCAAGTCTTTACAAACATATGGGTGAACGAGACCATGCCACAAGATTTCAAGGACGCGTCAATAGTCCACCTTTACAAACGTAAAGGAATCCGCCAATCCTGTGACAACCACCGAGTCATCTCCTTGCTCTCAGTTGCAGGAAAGATACTCGCCAGAATTCTTCTCAATCGCTTCACGGCCCATCTCTATCCTGAGAGTCTTCCTGAGAGTCAATGTGGCTTCAGAAAAGAACGTGGAACTGTTGACATGATTTTCGCTGCAAGGCAGCTGCAAGAGAAATGTCAGGAACAGAACTGCGAAATGTTCTCCACTTTCATTGACCTTACCAAAGCTTTTGATACAGTCAGCAGAGAAGGACTGTGGAAGATTATGGCAAAATATGGCTGTCCACGAAAGTTTGTCCAAATAGTGCGGCTATTTCATGATGGCATGCAGGTAAGAGTACAGGAAAATGGTGAACTGTCTGAGCACTTTCTTGTCACCAATGGAGTGAAGCAAGGATATGTCCTGGCACCAATACTGTTCAGCCTCATGTTTTCAGCTATGTTGACGAATGCCTTCGAGAACAACGACATTGGAAAAGACATGGATGGAAAGTTATTCAATCTCAGAAGGCTGAAAGCTAAAACCAAAATTAACAGCGACACCGTCAGAGAGCTCCTGTTTGCTGATGATTGCGCTCTATACGCCAACTCAGAGGCGGACATGCAACACAATGTTTCAGCTTTCTCACATGCCTGTGCCAACTTTGGGCTCAATATCAACTTGGAGAAGACTGTGGTTATGTACGAGCCAGCTTCAGGGAATAATCACACTGTGCCGAATATCAAAGTGAATGGTCATAGTCTAAGTGTTGTGGACAAATTCTCCTATCTTGGCAGCACTGTGTCACAAACTGCCACAATTGATGATGAAGTGAATGCAAAAATCTCCAAGGCCAGCGCGGCCTTTGGCAGACTGTACAAGAATGTATGGGACAGAAATGGAATAAGCCTGCAAACAAAGCTAAAAGTCTACAAAGCAGTTGTGTTATCCACACTGCTATATGCTTGTGAAACCTGGACTGCTTATCAGCGACACGCTAGGAAATTAAACCACTTCCACGCAGTCTGCCTTAGGAAGTTACTGAAGATTAAATGGCAAGACAAGATCCCAGATACTGAAGTCCAAGAAAGAGCGTCTATGCCCAGTATCCACACTCTACTAATGATGAATCAGATTCGCTGGGCTGGTAACTTGACTCGCATGCCAGATCACAGGCTCCCTAAACGAATTTATTTACAGCGAATTGCGTTGTGGCAAACGCTCCCAAGGCGGCCAGAGGAAACGCTTTAAAGACACTGAAAATCTCACTAAATGCTTTTGGAATTCATCATGACACCTGGGAGACTGCAGCCAGTGACCGAAATTCGTGGCGTGCATCATTACGCAAGGGTGCAGTCACTTGTGAGGCAACCAGGACTGCAAGAGCTGTGAAGAAAAGAGAACGAAAAACCACTGCAGGAAATCCTCCTCCAGAAACGTCAAGCATTCTTTGTCCACATTGTCAAAGAAAATTTCAAGCCAAAATAGGCCTTATCAACCATCTTAGAACTCACGGCTCCATACTTTCAACCCCACTGATGAAATGAATGGTCATCATCATTCTTGATGGACAAACAACAACATATTTGGAAGATCGTTATATGGCCACGGTATATATTTGTGAGATCGTTATATGGCAACGGTATATATTTGTAACATTGGTATATGGCAACGGTATATATTTGTAAGATCGTTATATGGCAACGGTATATATTTGTAAGATCGTTATATGGCAACGGTATATGTTTGTAAGATCGTTATATGGAAACGGTATATATTTGTAAGATCGTTATATGGCAACGGTATATGTTTGTAAGATCGTCATATGGCAACGGTATATATTTGTAAGATCGTTATATGGCAACGGTATATATTTGTAAGATCGTTATATGGCAACGGTATATGTTTGTAAGATCGTTATATGGCAACGGTATATATTTGTAAGATCGTTATATGGCAACGGTATATATTTTGTAAGATCGTTATATGGCAACGGTATATGTTTGTAAGATCGTTATATGGCAATGGTATATATTTGTGAGATCGTTATATGGCAACGGTATATATTTGTAAGATCGTTATATGGCCACGGTATATATTTGTAACATTGGTATATGGCCAAGGTATATATTTGTAACATTGTTATATGGTCACTGTATATATTTGTAACATTGTTATATGGTCACGGTATATATTTGTAACATTGTTATATGATCACGGTATATATTTGTAACATCGTTATACGGTCACGGTATATATTTGTAACATCGTTATACGGTCACGGTATATATTTGTAACATTGTTATATGACCACGGCATATATGTGTAACATTACTGTATGGCCACATGTGACGATATGGCGGGGGATCGGCAAGGGTTCTGGATGAATATCAAAACTGTGAGGGAAGACCGAGAGAGCTTTCTATCAGATGGCCAGTTAAACGATTAGTAGACTCTTCGCTGGCTGTTGAATGAGGTGACGGAGCTCGTATGGGAATGTCCTGAGTGCAGTGACGTCTGTTCTTAGCTCAATTCAATTCAACTGAAACGAAACTAATCACTTATATTCCCTTCCGGTGTGCAGCTATATCGATTGACAATAAACATAACAACGTAACAATTACTTGTACCTGTATAGCACAGGAGAGTAACTTTAAGCGCGCAGTCGTGACAACCACCATTGATTAGATGTTTCATAATTAACATCTCTGTATGCAAATCAACACTGCTCCTTCCCGTGCGACTTTCCTTATCTTGTTAAACCTGTTTTACCGTCCGGATATCTCCGTTTGCCAAACAAACGAAGCACAGATCAAACAAGGACGTAGGCAGATAAACATGAATAAACGATTAATTATATTTGACAATCAGCGGAGGAACTTGAGACAGCAGATTTAACATTCATGTGAGTAAACCTGTGAATATTAACACTCTGTCGGAACTCGTTGTCATATAAGAGATAATTGGGCCATCAAAGTGATGTGATTGGGTGACAGATAATAAAAACACGTTGTCAAATGTAATAAAAACATGTTGTCAACATGCAGGATACAACTTCTTTTGCTTGTTTCGTCTTGTTCTTCTAGTTCTTGTTCTTGTTGTCGTTGTTGTTCTGCTTCTTCCACCCTCTTTCACAATATGTCCTTCTTCCCTTTCCTGTTCATCTTCTTCCGTATCTGCGTCGTCCCATTCTTCTTTTTCTTCTTCCATCTTCTTCTCTTCCTCATCTTTCTCTGCATCCTCCACCCTCGTCTCATCCGCATCCTCCTACTCCTCCTCATCATCATCCTCATCTTCTTCTTGTTCTTCATCTACTTTACGTTATCTTCCTTTCTCCTTCTTTTTCTTTCCTTCTTCTTGTTCTTGTTCTTCTTGTTCTTCGTCTTCTTGTTCTTCTTCTTCTTTTCGCTTGAAAGGCTGGTGTCGTCAGTCGCTACATGCTGAGAGTGTTACTGAGGAAGGGATCCGAACATTTAGACTGAATGGTTCGATGTGCATTGAAGATGATATCCCGACTGACTACCTAACTAACCCTTGAAAGACTGTCTCAATATATTCTCTCTTCGTTCCTGGTATTCTGTGTATGTGCCTTCAGAAATCACATTTCCATTGTCATTAGGCAGTGTCTCAGCTTGTGTTCTTGTTGCTGGGTTTATAACGAAGTCTACAAAGCGTGCGGGACTCAGGAGCCAACACCTCGTTGCCCAAGATGCTGTCAGCGCCAAGCCACCAGCGACAGAACTGGTCAACAATAGTAAGGGAAGTCACAAACAATGCTGCCGCTGGCTCCTTACCGTATTGACAAATGATAGTTTGTTGCAAAAGACAAAGGCATAATAACTACAACTTATGGCAGCGGGGTCCGGGGATGGAGCTATACCCCTCCATAGCACTAAGCCTAGGCTGAATTCCTAGAGACCATGTGTTGCCTATCACAGCTTGCTCCCTCTCTCGGCCTGACTAGTTTACTCCAGAAAGGTAACACTAATACGTCTGGGAAAAGACCAGCTGCAGAGGCTTTCAGATCAGCTATGAAATTATCTTACTGTCCGCCTGTT
The DNA here is from genome assembly GCA_014155875.1 of Cepaea nemoralis. Taxonomy (NCBI): domain Eukaryota; kingdom Metazoa; phylum Mollusca; class Gastropoda; order Stylommatophora; family Helicidae; genus Cepaea; species Cepaea nemoralis. Next base: position 22,524 of record JACEFZ010019919.1, on the reverse strand, counting down.
GGAGCTTTGATCCTAAACCAGTTGCCGACCAAGGCTTAGAGCCTGGTCTGCCCTGCCATGATATTAAGTTTGCATTTTCTCGCACCAGAATAAGAATTGTACGCTCCCAATTGCGCTCCTCCACCGAAGCCGTTGGCACAATGTGTTGTGTCGGGTTTAGTGAGCGTCCCCAAATATTTAAATCTAACAGAAAACAATGTTGCACTATTTATTGCTTGGCTTATCTCCCTGCATTCGTCAGGTGCATACTTCAGAGTTACATATCATGAATAATGCTTTTGCGGAAATGCTTAAAACACATAGTCGGAGGTATTGTAGAATGCCGAGCATCTACTATGCCCACGGTAATTTCAAATTTAAAACGAACTCTCTCTGCACAAAACTAGCTGGAACCGCCAAATTACTACAACATCATTATATTTGAGCAATCAGTACATGAAACGCTTTTTCTCCACACCAGGCAATAAATCCATGCAACATATTGTTTGTGGCTTCTGTTTCATATGGGAACAAACAATTGTGAATAGGAAGAGGAGTTGTAGCAACGTAGATAACACGCCTGCCCAGAATAGCTTAGTCATTAGTTATTAGTCGCGGTTCCAACTTCACGGCAACGGGTCTCCCCCATTATGCTCCATTGCCTGTGCCAGTGAATATCACACAAAATGCTCCTCACTGCCCCATGTGAAAAGTGGAACAGACAGGAGTCTCGACAATCCAACAGCCCGCACATGTCACTGTGTATACTGCCACCGCCAGAATGCCAACACAAATGTCCTCCACGAAAAGTGCAGTTCATCGTCGATAGAAACGGCAGTCACTAGAAAACCAGAAGCCACACATTACTGCACAAGGCAATCCAGTTAGTTCTACGACAAAGCCGGCCGACATGATTCCGAACATGCAGATCACGCTACAAAAAACCGCGGACAGATGTAAAAGCATTTCACACGAAATTCACAGCTTACAGTGTCGCAGCACGCACTCAACCCAGTAGCAGGGCGACGGAACCATGCACTACCAGTCCAACATGAGGAAAATGCGAATGCAAGCAGTAGCCACAAGCATAAACATTCCAGAGGCCTTAACCGTTTAAATGCCTAACCTCCATGTTGGGGACCGGAAAAGCTTATGTTGATAGAAGCGAAAGTGCCAGTAATCCAATATTCGCGGTGACAAGAATGGATCTGATCCACAGACAGCGAGAGAAACGGCTTGTTCATGTGCCGGCAACGTCTCGATGTGTAGTTGCCTCATCCCACACCAATAGTGTCCGTATGGTTACCTAGTCATCAAAGACCGAGATATGTGGAGAGACATGAACGCCTACGCAAGCTGACATGACATTTGATGATGATGATAATGATGATGATGATGATGATGATGATGATGGTTACTTAGTGACGTTTTGTTGCAACGTACATTAGTCAGACTGGAGCCTCGCCAATGAGGTAGGCGTCGGTTCGTCGAGGAACCGGCCGTCCTAGCATAATGGAGTCCAGACAAAGCTTCCAAAGGAGAAAGACGTCGGTCCGATGAAGAGACCTACGTACCTAGTATATTTGTTCGGGTAGGCCACATGGTACCCGCTTTATGCTCGGTTGTGTTATGCAGACATTGCCGTGTGCAAGGATTCAGAGGGATCGTACTCTAGAAAGGCGGTCACTGCAAGTTTGTGGCTGAGAGATTAAAAAGTTACCCGAAGACAAAGATGAACGGATTATCTCATGCTATAAATTGCAAGCAAGGAGTTAAGCAATGCCGGAATACTAGTTGCCACGAGAAGCTCGGATATTATTCAATTGCTACGACTGTATAGTTGAATGACAGAGACAGACTTCATCACTCGTCTGATGACTCATCATGTATGTGCAATAAAAGTTTTATTTTGAAATCTTGCCTATGGATTGTTCCGTGACTGCTATGTTGAATATCATCAGTGGACAGTCTCAGTTGCCGATCGTTCATGTTTGATTTTTGGTTGAGACACCTGTTTGCTATACATCCTGAGACGCTTGGTTGTCGTGACAGGCAGGTAGTATTCCATGCAACAGTATTACCGCGAGTAACATGTCTATTTAGACACTTGGTCGTGACAGGCAGGTAACTCCGTGCAACAGTATTCCATCCATCATGTGCCATGCCGGTAAGCGTGGGCGGTCATGTTTTGCCGTCTCACTCGATCACCAGAGTCGTGGATCAGCTCCGCGTTTCTGTCTCGACCATGCCACAAGGCCAAGCCATCCAGGTACTTGCTTCTAGGTCTTCCCCTTGGTCTGTTCCCCTCGATCTTACCAGTTGTCACCAAGTTCTCCAAATCATTTCTTCTCATAACATGCCCCAAAAATTGTGACTGTCTACGTCTAATGTCTCTAATCAGTTTACGAGCTTCATGTGTTTCTTGATGGACTTTTTCATTGGTCTTTCTGGCTGTCCATGGTATTCTTTGCATTTTCCTCAGAAACCACATTTCTACAGCCATCAGATGTTTTTACGCCTGACTGCTCATTGTCCAAGCTCACATCCATATAAAAGTACAGGTTCTATGTAGCATTTCAACACTCTTTTTCTCGTTTCAGTTGACATCTTTTTATTGGTCAGTATTTTTTTCATCTTAAAGGCTACTTTTGCCATGACGATTCTTGTTCTAATCTCTTCAAGGCATCTCCCTTCAGATGTTATTAATGTTCCGAGATAATTGTACCTATTCACTTGTTGAAGAATATTCCCAATTACTTGTATATTACATTGTGGTATTTCGTTCTTCCTAGTGACGACCATAATCTTTTTCATCTTGCTAAAGGCTACTTTTGCCATGGCGATTCTTGTTCTAATCTCTTCAAGGCATCTCCCATCAGATGTTATTACTGTTCCGAGATAATTGTACCTATTCACTTGTTGAAGAATATTCCCATTTACTTGTATATTACATTGTGGTATTTCGTTCTTCCTAGTGACGACCATAATCTGTGTCTTTTTACAATTTAATTCTACCCCTAGTTGTTCACTGTGTGTAACAATCGCATCTACTAAATTTTGCAGGTCCTGTTCATTGTCTGCAATCAAGACTGTATCATCTGCATATCTAATGTTATTGATGCATCGTCCCCCAATGTTGATTCCTTCCATATCTCCAATATTTCTGAAAATACTTTCACTGTACAGGGAAAACAGATCTGGAGACATTACACATCCCTGTCTCACATCTCTCTTAATAGGCTGATATTGGCTTACATCATTATCAACTCTTATGGCAGCTTGTAGTTTCCAATATATGTTTTTTACAAGTCTAAGGTCTTTTCCATCAATTTGTAGATCTTCAAGCATCCTTATCATGTCAACATGTCTCAATTTATCGAAAGCCTTTGTGTAGCAATAAAGCAAAGGTGTAGATCAGTGGTTCTCAACCGGTGAGGAATTCTAGGGTTTCTAGGGAGGGAATTAAGATTATTTCAAGATCGCGTTAATACAAGAACCGATTACTTGATACTGTTTTTCCCTTCATACTGTACGGTTCTGTAAGTCTCACCCTTCTAAAATTCAATTTATAAAGTAAGTAGACCAACAAATCATGTTTTATGTGGACCTCTAGACTTGTTTTAGTATGTTCTATTAAATTTATCTTCCATTATTACGTATACTGTGTAGGGGCGGGGCGGGATTTTTAGGTAGGAAATATGAAAGGGGGGAATGACGTTCTGAAATTATGGTGAAGGGGGGCACGGGCCAAATTTTTAGGTAGGAAATACGAAAGGGGGGTGGGGAATGACGTTCTGAAAATATGGTGAAGGGGGTCACGGGCCAAAAAAGGTTGAGAACCACTGGTGTAGATCTTTGTTTACTTCTATAGAACGTTTGATTACGGTTCTCAGTATATATACAGCATTTACTGTACTCTTGCCTTCTACAAACCCACATTGTTCTTCACCTATTTCAGGTTGTATTTTCCTCCTAACTCTTTGCATGATAATTCTTAGCAAAATCTTCGTGATGTGACTCATTATACTAATTGTTCGACGTTGATCACATTCCAAGGCTCCTAATTTCTTTGGGATTGCAATAAATACAGAATTACATAACTCATGAGGTATATTTCCAATATCATATATTGTATTAAGCAGACTGGTAACTTTATCTATTCCATATTCTTCTAAAGCATTAATCATTTCTATTCTGACTCTGTCTGGACCGGGGGTCTTGCCAGATTTCATATGGTTAAGAGCATTCTGAACCTCCATCTTCAAAATTGCTGGTCCTTCATTATTATTTTGAACATCATACTGTTCATCTCTGTTATCGTCATAAAGTACAGTACTACAACAGTATTACCTCTTGAAAAATGTCTATTTAGACACTTGGTCGTGACAGGCACGTGATTTCATGCAACAGTATCACCGCGAGTAACATGCCTATTTAGACCTTGGTCGTGACAGGCACGTAATTTCATGCAGCGGTATTACCGCGAGTAACATGTCTATTTAGACCTTGGTCGTGACAGGCACGTAATTTCATGCAGCGGTATCACCGCGAGTAACATGTCTATTTAGACACTTGGTCGTGACAGGCAGGTAATTTCATGCAGCGGTATCACTGCGAGTAACATGTCTATTTAGACACTTGGTCGTGACAGGCACGTAATTTCATGCAACAGTATCACCGCGAGTAACATGTCTATTTAGACACTTGGTTGTGACAGGCACGTGATTTCATGCAGCGGTATCACCGCGAGTAACATGTCTATTTAGACACTTGGTCGTGACAGGCACGTAATTTCATGCAGCGGTATCACCGCGAGAAACATGTCTATTTAGACACTTGGTCGTGACAGGGACGTAATTTCATGCAGCGGTATCACCGCGAGTAACATGTCTATTTAGACACTTGGTCGTGACAGGCACGTAATTTCATGCAGCGGTATCACCGCGAGTAACATGTCTATTTAGACACTTGGTCGTGACAGGCACGTAATTTCATGCAACAGTATCACCGCGAGTAACATGTCTATTTAGACACTTGGTCGTGACAGGCACGTAATTTCATGCAGCGGTATCACCGCGAGAAACATGTCTATTTAGACACTTGGTCGTGACAGGCACGTAATTTCATGCAGCGGTATCACCGCGAGTAACATGTCTATTTAGACACTTGGTCGTGACAGGCACGTAATTTCATGCAGCGGTATCACCGCGAGTAACATGTCTATTTAGACACTTGGTCGTGACAGGCACGTAATTTCATGCAGCGGTATCACCGCGAGTAACATGTCTATTTAGACACTTGGTCGTGACATGCACGTAATTTCATGCAACAGTATCACCGCGAGTAACATGTCTATTTAGACACAACGGAAGACGTTCGCCCCGTACGATAGCAGATACAACGAACGCCACCGTCTTCCCGCTTCACAAAAAGGCTGCCCACATAGGAGCAGTGGAATACAAGAGTGGAATTATAGTCGCTAGATATGAAAAAAAAACAAACATGGGCTTCCAATTACACCTAATGGAGGCTATAACAACACTATAGGTAAACAATAGGCAGCTGTGAGAATATGTGATGATATAAAAGATTGTTTGATAGAGAAAAGACAGTAAGTAATGAAGACCATAAAACACACTACGGTAAACAATAGGCAGCTGTGAGAATATGTGAAGATATAATAGATTGGTTTGATGTAGAAGAGGGAGTGAAGCAGACCATAAAAACACTCTACGTAAATAAAAGGCAGCTGTGAACAATCCCCACCTTAAAGGCAAGTGAACCCACAGTCATCAGGACGGCAGACAAGTGTTCTGGCCACTGCGCCACCGAAGCACTAACTGACGTCTGTTTACTCAATAATAACATTAATTAGTGTGTAGACATTGCTGAAACAGAAACAGACATTGCTGAGACAGAACAAGAGAAGAGGAAAATGGGGAAAAATAAAACGATGATTAATCTTCTGTTCATAATTTGTGCACGCACTGTTCAAATTGTCTGCAGATACACATATAGATTTTCTTCCAAAAAATACTCCATAAATATTGTGAAACCAAATATGAACGTAATTAGAGAATGAACGCAAGGGAAGCCCACACTGCATCATTATGGAGGGAAAGCCCTGGCGAAAGTTGACACTGAAGGCAGACGTGTTGTTAGCATTTATCGAAATCACATCTTTCCATATTTTGTGCGTTGTTGCAAAGCGGAAGTAATTCGTGTTTAGACGTGACGTGACGTGCTGATTAATTGAATTGTTTAAACACAATAATATTAATACATTGTTAAGACAGTTCGTGCGATGTATTGTCAGTATTATTGTAACGTCAGCGTTATTACAATGTCAGTATTATTGCAATGTCAGTATTATTGCAATATCAGTATTATTGTAATGTCAGTATTATTGTAATGCCAGTATTATTGTAATGTCAGTATTATTGTAATGCGAGTGAAAACAAAGCGTGAGACGTTGGTGAGTTAACCAGACTATTCAGAAGATGGTAAGCCAGTGATGACCGATATTAGATGTCCACCAATGCAATTATAAGCTAATAGTTATAGACAAGAAAACTTTTGACAGCTAGTTAGTTAGTTAGTTAGTCGACAGATCATCCTCGTTGCACATCGAACCATTCAGTCCTATAAGTGCTCGGATCCCCTCCTCAGCAAATCCCGCAGCGTGTAGCGGCTAACGACACCAGTTCTGTGTTGGTTTATCAATCTTCTTTGGCTTCCTGCGTATTGTTCTTGTTTGGCCACCCCTCTTTTAATTTGCTGTTCTCGCAGTCTGGCCATGGTTGTAGATTCACAGTCATCACTTGGTTCACACAAAAGTCTTACTTCTCGTAGAGCATTCAGAATGTCAGCCTGGTCCATGGCGCGTCCGCCCTCCACCGTAGCCTCACCTGCGAGCTTGTCAGCCCGCTCATTTCCTTGTTCTCCCGCAAGCCCTGGCACGAAGATGAAACTAATCTTTGCCAGCCGAGACCGCTCCAGAGACAGCAACCATTCTCTTCGGATCCACCCCACCTCTATCTTCTTGATTATGTTCATTGAGTCGCTAAGGAAACATGCCCTAGTGAATGTCTGTGTCTCGAGCCATGTTATTGCTTTACTTACTGCCATGACTTCCATAGTCAGGCTACTTGTGGTTTCAGTGAAAGCACCAGAGTCCTCCTTCACAATTCTCCCTCCGGCCCGAGCCGCAAAGGCCCATGAGCTTCTAACATGTCGGAAGACCGACCCATCTATGTAGATGACAGCATCACCGTCTAGCGAATTCTCGAAAATCAACGCTTGTACTTCAGCCTCAACAGCAGCCGGATTTTCTTGTCTGCATTTCTATCTAGTTGGATGCAAACTGAAAAGGATGTGCAGAAATCTGTTGGCACCTGTACCCACTCCTCGCCAGGTTCTAAGTCCTCAAGTGAACACACCTGTTGAAGAATGTCTTCGGCTTGACCCATCCACGACCGTCCTCTTTTTAACCTGCTGCCCTTCACCTTCATAATTTCACTATGCAGTGGATGTTATGTGTTTGCGTTAACTCTGAGGTAGGCGCGTGCTCTAAAAACTTGTATTCTGTCTTCAATGGTTGGAAAATCAAGAAGGTAGCGCATCGCCCTGCATGCTGTATCTCTTGTACATCCAAGAATAATGCGCATAGCTTCATTATGTATCCTTTCCATCCTTTCTATCTGCTTACGGCTGAGTGTCAGGATTGCCATTAGCATACTCAAAAACATACATGACCAGCCCCTCGTACAGACGACATAGATGGCGCTGCTCACAGTTTGCTGCCGCCATCACCCGCATCGCCGCCAAACCCCGCTTGGCCTTTGTTATCACCTGGTCTATGTGCTCATTATAAGCAAGGCTTCGATCAAAACGTATCCCCAGGTAATTCATTGCCTGTGTTCTTTCCACAGTCTCTGAACATAGCATTACAGTTGGTGTTGGAGTGTTGACAATATGATTATTCAACGAGAACCAAGTCACTGTTGCCTTTGTTCGGTTGACCATTGCCCCAGCTTCATCACACCAAGTACTAATGCGATTGAGTTCGGTTTGTAGTTCCACAGCAACCTGCTCTCTATCCTTACCCTGACGATACACTAAAACATCATCGGCATACGACAATGTCCTGCCAGGTCCAGTGATCTGTTCACTGGTGATTCTCACTGTGTAGGCGTTGAACAGAACAGGAGATAATGAAATCAAGGCTGTGCTTCGACGATAAAAAAAAACAGCGCTCCAGGGCCTGATGGCATAAGATACGACGACATCAATAGGTGTACCGACAACGAACTAGAGAAACTAGCAGACATGTACAACAGTATAGGGAGTGCTAGCATCAAGGGGGAGTGATTACGCAGCTATCCGATTCCTTTGCTGAAGCCTGGCAAAGACCACACAAAAATTCAGTGATATCGAGTTATAACCATGCAGAATACAATAGGCAAGCTGCTGGAGAAGGTAATTGCCAGGAAAATATCAAGCCAACTAGAGAGGCAAGGTGTTTTCCCACCTACCCTGGGTGGGTACCGTCCAAAAAGAGAAACCTGGACGAATGCAGCAGTTTTTGCCCATGATGTCTATGAAGGTTTCCACTCAGGCATTGAAACCTTTGCGGCAGCGATTGATCTTGAGGACGCGTACAACAGAGTACCATTGGATTTTTAATGCTTCAGCTTCTTGAACTCAATATAAGTCTTTTCCTCCTTAGTTAGATCGCTGCAGCCCTCTTCCAACGGAAAGTAGTTTTTAGATGTGGCAGTTGGACTTCGGAACCAACAACAATATATCCTGGCCTACCACAGGGATCACCATTATCTCCGGTACTGCTTTTGACAGCATACCACATTAATTATTAATTACATGCCTTCAAGATATAGGAGTAGACGGAAAGGAAAATCAGACTTATTAGTATCTTGTACTGGGAACAAGTGGCGTCAATTAGATGCAGAAATAATTATTCGTCGCCCATAGAGATAAAAAGAAAAGTTCCGCAGGGATACGTGTTATCCCCAAGGCTCTTCAATTTATACACAGTAAGAATTTTGAAACAAGTCATACTCCCGGACTTAACATCAATGGAAGAATGATAAGCAATCTTAGGTATGCTTACGATACAGTGTTACTAGCAGAAAGCGAGCAAGAGTTACAAAATCTAGTGGAACAAGTAAACAGGTATAGTGCAGAATGTGGTTTAGATATTAACATCCAAACATCGAAAACTATGATAATTAGCAGAGGAAAGGAGAAGTCATCAATGAACATCACAGTAAACGGGGAAATACTAGAACAAGAAACAAGTTTATCATATCTTAGACATGTAATAACAGATGATGGCAGAAGTGAAACAGAAATCAAACTGAGTATAGGAGTGGTTAAACATGCTTTCAACATAAGGGTAACAATATTAACATCTAAAGAGATTAACAAGGCATTAAACATGAGAACTGTCATATGTTATGTACATTCAACACTACTATATGGCGCGGAAGCCTAAACAATGAATAAGCAATTAGAAAGTCGAATAGAAGCCCTTGAGATGTGGACATGCAGAAGAATATGTCGTATTACATGGAAATATCAACAATCAAATGCATAGGTTTTAGGAAAACGCAATGAAAAGAGAGTTGATGAAAGAAATAAAACATAGGCAAGTGAAACATTTCGGCCACGTTTAAAGACAACACTCTCATAAAAACTATTCTGGAGGGTAAGGTTGAAGGCAAGCGAGTAAGAGGTAGACGACGCTTCACATGGAAAGATAACATAACGAGATGAATCTGACAGAATGTACAGTCAGGGCGATGGACAGTGTTGGAGATCCATTGCAGTCAACCTTCATTGTGAAGACGGCACGTGATTGATTAATTGATTGAATGACATTATCACGTGGGAGCGTGGCTAGACGGAAAGAGGTTGGACCATAGCTCCTCAAACAAATGAGCCTGAACGACCGTAGGTGTAACTCCGCAGCTGGGAGAGGGACGTTTTTGTTCTTTTCTATGAGTTGATTTCTGCGATTTTCGGGCCTGATCTTATTCACCGCATCCATCTCTGAGCTATAAGGCTTGTTTATTTTTTTTTGGGGGGTTTTGTTATTGTTTTGCGCCAGCTGGCTTTGAACTCAAGCGTAGTCCCCACATACTACGTCTAGTAGCGCTCGACTGAATATTGCGTGTGGATGAGCTTTTACCTATGTCACTTACTGCCTATAGTACCTTGCGGTGTAGGAGGGGTCTTGAGCCTGAGGAATTAAGGCCGCCTGGCTAGTACAGTCGCTGCGAACTGTGCAGGTTAGAGTTTTCTTTTTGTCCCGGACAGAAAACCTCCACACCTTACCGAGTATTCGAACCCTGGTCTCCCGCACGAGAGCCCGGCATTCTAGCCACTCGGCCAGAGTCGCTTAAAAATAAGTCGCTTAAAAGTCGACAGGGTCGACTTCATTGCACCGGATTTTTATCCCATATGGCTCAGTCTCTTTCCGCAACGCGGAAAGCGTCGCACAAAGCACGAATTCTGTATCTCCAGCGACGACCCCCAAGAGTCTCCGAAAAAAGGCACTCGTGAACCGAAGAATGCGGCCCGGAATCTAACCAACAACCTTTGGAGCCCGAGTCAGATGGCTTGACTACTTCGCCACGGAGTCTCCCTACCTATTAACAGTGCCCCTCGCCATCAGGCGAACCCACTCTGACTTCAGAGGTACTTGTAATTAACGTCCGCAAGTCAAGGATCTTAGGTCAACATTTTAGTCCAACTGTCCGGTGTAAGGGTTGAACTCCTTACCTCGGCATCAGCACCCAGGATGTTTAAGAACACGCGTTCTTATCAATTCGGCCACGTAGACCTGCGTCGACTTGAAAGTCCGCACTTTCTGTTCATCATCATCATGTGCCATGTCGATAGGCGTGGGCAGTCATGTTTTGCCGTCTCCATGTTCTGGTGACTACCCAATCGGATGAATGATGTAGCAAAGCGCAGCGCTAGCCCTGTTCCCAGTAAGAGCCTGCCGGTCGGGTGGTCAGTGGTTCAATTCTCATCAGAGTGGGTGCGAATTTCTTTAATGGACCTCGGTTCCCAGGTAGACCCAGCCTAAAATGAGTGCTAGGAAATATCTGTGGAAGTAAAAGCGGCCGCCGTGAGACTGTACACATCACGGCACCGAGTGCCGACTGGTCTATATATACTGTACACATCACTGACCGAGTGCCGACTGGTCTATATATACTGTACACATCACTGACCGAGTGCCGACTGGTCTATATATACTGTCCACATCACTGACTGAGTGCCGACTGGTCTATATATACTGTACACATCACTGACCGAGTGCCGACTGGTCTATATATACTGTCCACATCACTGACTGAGTGCCGACTGGTCTATATATACTGTACACATCACTGACCGAGTGCCGACTGGTCTATATATACTGTCCACATCACTGACCGAGTGCCGACTGGTCTATATATACTGTCCACATCACTGACCGAGTGCTGGCGGCCTGTATGACACTGTCCACATCACTGATCGAGTATCTGCTATGGACAGTAGTTTTCCCTAGGCAACCCCCTTTAATTTGATATGCCTGCTACCATATTAACAACATTTACGTCATAACTGTGACACACCCTACCGACCCTTTTTACCGGCATCCATGTTTGTTTGGTTTAACCTACTTTTTGTTTGGCGCTGAATCTGTACATCTTCTGTCCACAATTTGTGCATGCGCTGTTCAAATTGTCTGTATATAGATTTTCTTCTAATCAACTTGTTTATATATGCCCATGTAGATTTTCTTCTATCACTTGATTTATATGCCCATGTACCTTTTCTTCTAATCATTTGTCTATATATGCCATGTAGATTTTCTTTAATCAACTTGTCTTTATATGCCCATGTAGTTTTTTTATTACTTTGTCTTTTCCTTGAATCTTCTTACAATCTTCTTGTCACATATTGTGCATGTAGCTGTTCAACTTGTTATGTATATAGATTTCTTCTAATCAACTTGTCTATATATCCCCATGTAGATTTTCTTCTAATCAACTTGTTTATATATGCCCATGTAGATTTTCTTCTAATCAACTTGTTTATATATGCCCATGTAGATTTTCTTCTAATCAACTTGTTTATATATGCCCATGTAGATTTTCTTCTAATCAACTTGTTTATATATGCCCATGTAGATTTTCTTCTATTCAACTTGTCTTTGTATGCCCATGTAGATTTCCTTCTAATCATCTTGTCTATATATGCCCATGTAGATTTTCTTCTAATTAACTTGTTTATATATGCCCATGTAGATTTTCTTCTAATCAACTTGTCTGTGTATGCCCATGTAGATTTTCTTCTAATCAACTTGTCTGTGTATGCCCATGTAGATTTTCTTCTAATCAACTTGTCTGTGTATGCCCATGTAGATTTTCTTCTAATTAACCTGTCTGTATATGCCCATGTAGATTTTATTCTAATCAACTTGTCTACATATGCCCATGTAGATTTTCTTCTAATCATCTTGTCTGTAT
>JACEFZ010019919.1:0-5000 GCA_014155875.1 Cepaea nemoralis | reverse complement strand
AAAATGTCTTGTTAGCCATTTAACTCCTGTTTTCCCACAGGCCTGAATAGTTTCTGTGGTTATTCCATCTGGATTTGTTTTTAGGACTTTTCTGTATAAGTGCTTTGAGTTCTGCAGGTATGAAATTCGGTCCATGGCTTTTAGACACAAAAGTTAGGTTTTCTGTGTTATGTGTACGGTTAAGTAGTTCTTGAAAGTAATCTGCCCACCTTGCTAGTCTTTGTTGTGGATTAGATATCGGTCTACCTCTTTTGCTGTTTATGATGGTGGTTGGGTTGTAGCGTGCATCTCTGTTTCTCATTGTATCGACGCGTTGTGTTAGCTCTAGAATTTAGCTATCGTTCGGCGAAAGACACAACACCATAACGTTCTCTTAGATCAAGACATAGTGTAGCTATTGTATAGTGAAAGACTAAAAAACCACAACGCTCTTTTAGAACGAGACAGAGTCTGGCAACGCTATATATTTCTACAGAGCTTCAGAGTGGCAACACGAATGTTAGAAAGACAGAACGAATTTATTTTGTCTGTCACACTCTGTGTGTGTGTGTGTGTGTGTGTGTGTGTGTGTGTGTGTGTGTGTGTGTGGGTGTGGGGGTGTGTGGATGTGTGGGTGTGTGGGTGTGTGGGTGTGTGGGTGTGTGGGTGTGTGGGTGTGTGGGTGTGGGTGTGGGTGTGGGTGTGTGTGTGTGTGTGTGTGTGTGTGTGTGTGTGTGTGTGTTTTACGTCAGCGAATTTGAAATTATCTGAACCAAAACCCCATATTTCTCAAAAGTGAGATGAAAGTAAACCAAAACAAAAACAAAATAAAAAAGCAACTTAGAATAGAGACAAATAATTGGTTTAAAGAACAAATAAGTAAATTGTACGTAGAGCCGACAGCAGACATAAAACGATCAATAGTAAACCTATATGAGTTTCCCTGAGGAAGAGAGTTCCGTCCAGGAAAGAGACAATTTCAGATTCCATATTTGTTCTAGACAATCGGAGGTTGATCATTATCCACGACTGGGAATGGATCCTTTCGGGGAAGATAAGTTTGGGAAGACCCGATGTCGTTGTTATTTGTTGTGATTGATGATAGGTAAGTTTGGGGATGTGGGTAAATAGGGCATGGGATAAAACTTGATTGGTGATAGGATAAGTTTGGGGACAATTTGATGTAGGTAAATGGTGCATGGGGTAAAACTAGATTGATGATAGGTAAGTTTGCGGACAATATGATGTAGGTAAATGGGGCATGGGATAAAACTAGATTGGTCATAAGTAACTTTAGGGACAATATGATGTGGGTAAATGGGGCATAGGTTAAAACTAGACTGATGATAGGTAAGTTTTGGGGCTATACTGGAAACTTGCCGTCTTAACAGACGATAGATTGTTACATTGTGCTTCAAAAATAGCACAAAGCCTGAGCTGAATTGTAGAGACCATATGTTGCCCATGCAGCATGGTCCCTCTCTCGGACTGCCTAATTTACTCCAGAGGAAAGGTAACACCAATACATCTGGAACAAGACCAGCAGCAGAAGCTTCCAGATCAGTAAAGCAAAAAGCAATGCTCTAAATGTTCGCCTGTCAGAGCTTTGATCCTAGACCAGTTGCCCATAAGGCTTAGGGCCTGGTCTGCTCTGCCATGACATTTGCACTTGAGGGTGCATTTCCTCGCACCAGGATAAGGCCTGCACCCTCCCAATTGCGCTCCTCCGCCCGAAGCCATTGGCACAATGTCGGGTGTCGAGATTGGTAAACGCAGCTAAACATTCGGCGCTAACAGAAAGCAGATAGTGAAAATTCAGGTTTAAAATTAAATTGTAAGAAGACACAGATTATGGTCGTCACCAGGAAGAAGGAAATACCACAATGTAATATACATGGAATATGCTTACACAAGTGAATCGGTACAATTATCTCGAAACAGTCATAACATCTGATGGGAGATGCCTTGGAGAGGTTAGAACAAGAATCGCCATGTTGAAGGTAGCCTTTTGCAAGATGGAAAACATACTGACCAATCAAAACAATGTTTTCCCGTAGTGAATTTGAATAACGAAGACACAAACAATAGATTGCACATTTGCAGTGTTTTTCGCGTGTTGTTTAATACACAGAATAGTCGCTTGTTAAAGTTCGCAGAGGCCATACTGATTAATAGGCCAGTTTTATGTAAAGAGAAAGACATTCTTCTTCTTCTTCTTTCGTTCGCTTGAAATATGTCTATATCTGCAATGTCGTCTCTTGCATGAATTGAACTGTTTTTTTCCAGTTCACACAGTGGTCCATAGAGTTTATCTTCCACTGTCGTCTCTCTAGGCCAGAAGGTTAGCCTAGATATGTTATATTTTGGGCAGTCTTGGAGTATGTGCTCTGCTGTCTGCGACGCCAATCCACATGTGCACATGGCTGTTTCACCAATCTTGAATTTTGTATACATGTGGTTGCGTAATCTATTGTGTCCTGTTCTGAGGCGCAGAATAATGACTTGTTCTGGTCTGTCCATAATGTGGTAGTCATCTTGAGCAGGTTTTGGTGGCTTTCTGACTGATTTGATCATTCTTTTCTTTTGGTGGTATGTAACGGGCACATCAGGCTGTTCCTCTTTGGCTCCTTCCTTAGCCAATTGATCAGCTCTGTCGTTTCCGGGTACTCCACAGTGGGATGGTATCCACTGTATGGTGACTTTATGCTGGCTGCTAAGTTCAGAAAGTAGTGTCCTTAGTACTGGCAATTTCCCAGAGAGGAGCGCCTCGAGTACTGATTTTGCATCTGTTAGTAGCACCACAGGTTGAGTACCATTGCTGTTATTTAGTAATTTCTCTGTTGCTATCTTGATTGCCTCAATTTCGGCATCATAGTTATGGCAGTACTTTCCTGTCGGTACTCTGGCTGTGTCCCTAGTATTATTTGGGTATTCTATGTACACTCCCGCTCCTCCATTTCGAACAGCATTTTGTGCTGACCCATCTGTGTAGACTCGGATCCAGAGGTCCTGTGGGTATTCTTCATCAAGGAAGCTGAGAGTGGCTGTTCTGCGCTGCACACTGTTCTGTTCTTCCTTGTCAAATATTCCTCTCACTTTAGTCTGGATTTGTAACGATAGTCTATGCTCATCTTTCCATGGAGTTCGCTCTGGAATAGTTGTTAGGGGGATACCAACTGTGGGCAGATCAGTGGTTTCTCTGCAGAGTCGTTTGGCCTGGTGGATAAAACTACTTCTTTTCAACCGCCCCATAGCTAGGTTTTCAAATCTGTTCTTCATAGGGTGGCCTGGCAAGCTGATGGAACTTTTCTGCTTGTATTAGCGTTTTCGTATCTCTGCGCTCACTCAGTGCCTGTGTCCTCCCCATCTTCTCCATTTCCACTATAGGGGTTGATCTCATCCCTCCTGTGGTGACTCTAAGTGCTTGATTTTGCACCTTGTCCAGCTCTTGTAGTGTGGTATTTGATGCTGAACACCACGCAGTTGACCCATATTCCAGGTGTGGTCGTATGCTCTGTTGGTAAACTTTGCTAAGTATTTTCGTACTGGCTCCCCATGTGGTTCCACTTAGCTTTCTCAGGATGGCTATTTTCCTTCTGGCTTTTGCTACTGCTTTGTTGATGTGCTTTCTCCATGTCAGCTTGCCATCAAATGTTACTCCAAGGTATGTTGGTTCTTTATCTTCTCTTAGGGGTGTTCCAGTTTATCTGGATGATCCCTGCCTTTTGTTTTGGAGAGAGGGTAAATAGGGTTGTGCTGCACTTGTCAGTGTTTATGCTGACACACCATCTATTTGCCCATACAGCAAATGTATCTACAGCTCTTTGTAGCAATCTGGTGGCCACTGATGCATAGTCATTTGTGCTCCATAGAACCAGGTCATCGGCGTACATTGCCGCTTTAATTCCATGCGGTAGGTGAGCAACAAGATCATTGATGAAGATTAGAAAAAGTGTGGGGGACAAGACTCCGCCCTGGGGGACACCGTGACGCAGTAGTACTTTCTTGCTCTTGAGTCCGTCTATCTGTACTCGGGCTCTTCTGTTGTGCAAGTATGCTTTCACCCATTTGTACATTCTTCCATTGACTTTGCAGTTTCTCAGTTTCTTCATCAGACCTTCTTTCCAGACTTTGTCAAAGGCTTTCTTCAGATCTATCCATGCCGCAAGCACCAGCTTCTTCTCTTGGAATGCATCCTCAATTTCTTGAGAGAGGTAGGTTGTCTGATCTTCCGTAGAGTAGCACTGCCTAAAGCCAGCCTACTGTGGCACAAGGATGTTTTTACTTTCAATGTACCACTGCAGTCTGTGATTGATGATGCGCTCCAGTGTTTTGCAGAGACAGCTGGTGAGGCTAATTGGTCTGTAGCTAGAGGCAATGGAACCATCTTTCCCTGATTTTAGGAGGGGTATCATGATTGCTTCTCTCCAGGCTTGTGGAACACTGCCTAAGGTCCAGCTGTTATTGAAGATCTGCAACAGCTTTGTTTTGGCCTCTGTTCCTAGGTTCCTGATCATTTCATTGGAGATACCATCAGCTCCTGGTGACTTTCTCATTTTCAGTTTTGATATGGCTAGCTCCAGTTCGCTGATTGTGATGGGTGCCTCCAGAACCTCATGTACTATTTCCTTCTGTCCTGTATGTTGTCGTTTCTCTCGAATCTCTTGTTGTTTCTCTGGACTAATTTTGATATTGCTATCTTGTGCGAACGAGTCCGGCAAAATGGTCAGCTGCTTGCTTTCTTGTTAAGATTTTTCCATCTTTATGTAGTGCAATTTTTGAGTTTCTCCCTGTGCCCTCGTCATTAAGCTGTTTTATTAGCTTCCACAATTTCCTTGTGTCTCTTTCAAAGTTCAGAGACTCTGTTTTCTCCTGCCAGCTTTTCCGTCTAGCCTGCAGCTTGGCCCTTTGAAATTTGGCTTTTGCATGCTGGAATTTATTGTGGTGCTCTTGGCTGGGTGTGGCCTCTGCTTGCTTCTACACAATTTCAACTGTTCCAGTCACTACTCCAAAGTTACCCC
>JACEFZ010019918.1:275000-384044 GCA_014155875.1 Cepaea nemoralis | reverse complement strand
AGCCACAAATGGGTGTGATAACTAAATATGCTAACAACTTGAAACCGAGTTTATTGTCTATACCTACATTGCCTTTATTCTCACACTAAGGTCCACCTACATATACGCACTTATCCCATCGTATCAGTCCTCCCAAACCGGCTGCATCACGAACTGTCGTGCTATGTATCTCGTTAAACCACGTTTTCACTTCACTTCATCTTCGGCGTCTTTCGTAATAATGCTCATCAGCACAAGAGTGGGTTTCACATGGACCAACCTACAGGTGAAAATCGCTTAGGTGCTCAAGTATATGTGTGGAGTTTTTCCATGCAACTTACACACCTAATCTGGTGTTAATTGAATGTGATGGTGAAAATGTGGGTTAGTGAAACAGATGTACGCAGTTCATGTGCAGCCAGTTGCGAGGACGGAATAAAACGTAGTTGGGATAAATGCATCAATGTTGGTGGAAATTATGTTTAGAGATAAAGGGACATGTGTTGTATAAAAATAAACTCGTTTCAAGTTATCATATTTAGTTATTTTGATACAGTCATTTGTTTCTTACTTATTGACTTACCCTCGTAGTAGTGACGGACTGAATTTTGCGTGTTGATTAGCTTTCCCTATTAACAGTGTCCCTGCCTTCAGGCGAACCCACTCCGACTTCAGAGGCACTTGTAATTTACGTCCCCGAGTCAAGGACGACAGCTCAACATTTTTGTCCAGCTGTCCGGTGTAGGCATTGAACCGCTTACCTTGGCATCAGCACAACAAATGTTTAAGAACACGCATTCTTATCCATTCGGTCATGCGGGCCTGCAAATGTTGTATATGCGTCACCCTGAATGATGCCTTCTCACATTGTGTACAATTTGTCTGAGAATTTCTTTTTAGAACACAAGACATTCAATTTAATCGTGAATCTGAAGATACCACAATGGAAAACGTCTGGAGATACCCACGACGACCACACTGAGGCAGGCGATATCGTTTCTGGGTTTAATTATTATAACATGTTCTCCATTCTTTGTCAGCGACATCAATCGTGTCTGCGTTGACAAGACTGGACATGATTAACAAAGTGCACTGGAATGAAAACTGTGTATGTGCGTCGCATAAACTAAAACACATTCTTTTAATGAGAACAATTATGTATGTTAATGATATGCTATTAACGTTTTTACTTACTGACAGATGCGGCAAGTATCAGCGTTGACTCAGCTCTATGACAATTTACTATATCCTGAGTTTAATGAATCACCAAAAAACGAGAAGTAGACGCTAAGCTTTACTAGAAGACGATTACAAGGTCAACATAATGGGCACTCCGGCCAAAGCCTTCGCTAGCATAGAGAATAACAAACACAAACCTTCACAATTACTTGAAAAACACTACATGAAATACACTACATGAAAATGCAAATTATGAAAGTTAATTATCTGTATGCTTGTTGTGGACTGGAAATGTGTGCAGAAAAATGACTAATGTGAAGATGTCATGCGGTGTTTCCAAGCACGAAGCTTCGAGAATGATCTACTCAGTTGGAAAAGTCACCAAACACCTCTCGGGTCAACGATTCTACATGTCTGATCATAAATCGTTTTCTATAATAAAGACTGGCATAGTACACAATGCCAGGATACTTCAATGGGTCACGTTTTGATAAAGGAATCATAAAAGTAGATTGTGTCCCTCCACTGGCGATGGTTACATATCAGCATGCTAAGGGAGTGGAAAGATTGGCTTGTTCTTTCATTATATATTATTATATTATTTGGATGATTCGTTAGTAATATTAGTTTCGCGTGAACAGATTTTGGAGTATAAATTGTGGTTTTCCAATGTGACTTCTTCGGAAATTGATTATGTGGTTGTTTCGGGATTTGAAATTTAAATATTGAGCACAACATATTAGTTTAATCTTCACACACACACGCAGACACACACACGCGCGCGCGCGCACGCGCGCACGCACGCGCGCACACACACACAGACACACACACACACACACACACATACACACACACACATATTTCAATAATTTGTTTAATTAACAGAGCTGAGTTGACTAACAAGATAAAACTTAATTCATACGTAAATGAAATGGGTTAAACTGCCGTGGAATATAAACAAATGAAAAACAAGATGTGAAGGGCAGCGTTACAAAATACAGTTTTATATACACAGAAATGACGACGATGCAGCGACTTGCTTTCATCAGCAAACGATAACACGAAAATATATAACCACATAAACATTGGCGATGACATTACAGTGACTACATTAAGGCATATACTATTGGAAGGATAGATCAGACAGGATTTCAAAGAGTCAAGTATTATAACACTGTACAAGAACGAGGGGATCGGAGTGACTGCACACAACTATAGGTTTATTTCACTTATATGTAGTTTTGGGAACGTATTTCTGTTGCCAGAATTGTTCTGTGTAAACATCAAGTCTTGGGAGATCAAGTCTACCCTGAATGACAGTGTGGATGTCGATGGAACCGGTCTACCATTGATATGGTATTCTTATTGTAACAGCTGCAAGAAACGTGCCGTGAACAGAATCAACCAATGTCAATTGCTTTCAGCTATTGTAGATAGGCATTTCATTTGGTCAGCCGTGAGGGTCTATTCACGTAGTTAAAGAACATTGGCTGCCCGCCAACTCTTCTGTCCATCATGGAATCGTTCCACACAGGGATGAAGTGGATAATCAAGTTTGATGGTGCATCTTCAGAAGAGTTTGAAATCAAGAGAGGAGTTAAGCAAGGTTGTTTACTACCCCCACCCTCTTTGGAATATACCTTTAAATTCTTTTGAAATATAGTAATCAGGGCGATAGTATATACATTCACTCACACTCAGATGGCAGCCTCTGCAATGCTCAGAGATTGAAGGCCAAGAACACAATTAGGCAAGTACCGATCTGAGAGTTGCTCTTTGCAGACGATGCTGCAGTTACGATCCACTCTGAGGAGGATTACAACCCCTACTACCTGAATAGCCGGCGCTGTTACGAAAGGGTTTTTGACGCAATTCGTAATCCTGCACACCGCGTTCGAAACACAACTGCGAGCGATTTGGAAGCAGACCACCTTGCGCTGATTTTCATTCAATGGTATGAGTGCTGGTCGCTCAGAAAACAATGGCAAACTTTAAGGTAAATTTGAAAAGAAATCACAAAAAAAAAATGCTGGGGTTTACTGCCACGTCCTGTAAAGGAAATGCAACAACCTTTAACTATCTGAATACCTATTATGAATTTGGTTTATTAATTAGCAAAACGAATACACAGATTATGATTCAAGGCGCACATGGGGTATTATCAATCTTTATTCGCGTCGCAGAGACGGAGATAGCTACCATTTCACATATCCAGGGTTTGTGGTAGACAATAAACTATCCCTAGATCAGGAATATCAACATCAGGATTGGGAAGGTAGCAACAACAGTAAACAGGTTAGAAAATAGTGTCTGGGAGGACAGAAAGCTTACTGCCATAGCAAAAGTCCTGATAATTCAAGTCTGTGTCCTTTATACTTTTCTTTATGGCAGTGAAACCTGGTCAACTTACTGACACTAAGAGAAACATTTAAATACTTTCATATGCGGTGTCTGCGAAGAATAATTATTATTACGTGGCAAGATAAGATCACAAATACCGAAGCATTGGATAGACATTAATTGTTTCAATTGTGTCGAAATGGGAGATACGTTGTTGGGTGCGTCATAGGCATAATACTAGCAAGGCATCTCATTTAATCATATAAGTAGTCATATAAGTTTCTCGTTCCCGTTACCGACTACTATCTTTCTGTCTGTCGTCTATCTGTCTGTCTGTCTGATCCTGCCCGGCTTCGTCCAGCCCCTGATGGGGAGCATCTCATTTAATTCATATAAGTAGGTCATATAAGTTTCCAGTTCCCGACTGTCTGCTAGGAGGAGGGGGAGGAGGAGGAAGAGGGAGGAGGAGGAGGGATGTGGAGAGAGGAGGAGGAGGGAGGATGGATAGAGGGAGGAGGTAGGGTGAGGGGTAGTAGGAGGGAGGAGGAGAGAGGATGAGGAGGGAGGAGGAGGGATGAGGCAGGAGGGTGAGGAGGAGGGGGGGGGGGGAGGGGGAGGAGGGAGTTAGGAAAAGGGAGGAGAAGGAGGAGGAGGGATGAGGGGAGGATGGTAGGAGGAGGAGGGAGGAAGGGAGTAGAGGGAGAGAGGAGGAGAAGGGAGGAGGAAGGAAGATGAGTGATTAGGGAGGAGGAGGAGGGCGAGGAGGTAGGAGGAGAAAGAGGGAGAGGATGGAGGAGGAGGAGGGAAGGAGGAGGAGGACGGAGGAGGAAGAGAGAGGAGGAGGAGAAAGAGGGAGGAGGAGGATGGAGGAAGGGGGAGAGGGAGGAGGGGGAGGGGAAGAGGAGGGGAAGAGTGGGGAGGAGGAGGAGAGGAGAGGAGTGATGGATTATAACGCATATGCCTGTAGATAATCTGCAGCGAAAAGGTGGGTCTCGTCTATCTATCTGACCCAGGCGTGGGCTTCGCCCAGCTCCTGGCGGCGAGCGTCTCATTAAATTCATACAACCAAAAACACAGTACTTCTGTAAAGAATAATCGTCCTTCCACACACACCACAGTATTTCTAATGGAAACTGATTTTCGAATCACCTGCATTGACTGTAGATAATCTCTTTTACTTAAGCTATAAAATGATGAGTTACAATGTTAGGCAGTGTGCATTATTATTTTATGGACAAAATCTTTGTCAATAATGCAGCTCAAATTAATAGATGGTATCATATTTATTATAACTCACTTTGCCGGTACATAACTCGTAGACAAATGAGTTTATAAATCTGTGAACACGGTGTGTGTGTGCACAATCTGACTATAAGATGTATATCAGAAATGGTATTAAAATGTCTATGCCCCTGAAATAACTTTTCTAGAGTTAAGGCCCTCGCTATATAGTAATTATAATGAAAAATGAAAACTTAAATAATATTACAGTTAAGCAGGACCGCTGTCACACTAAAAAAATAGTCACGGAGGGTTGGCAGCAGTCGGAGGATGAGAGTAAGACGTGTTAGAAAAAGTTTCATCGTCTCAATGTCGGAGGACCGTCGCAGAAGAACGCATACAGGAACGTCGACATATTGCGCTACATTGGTTGTTAGCAGCTTCAAAGTTTAGGCGGTGAGTTTAGTTAGTTGGTGAGTGAAATTAGCTAGGAGCATTGTAGAGTGTAGGTAACCGCCCTACTGACAGGAGGCCAGGGTATAATTTTCTGGATTAAACGGGTAATCCCTGTATACTGCGTGGGAAGAAGAGTGCTTCATAATGAACAAAGATTGCGCTTAATTGTAGAGACCATGTTTTGCCCATGAAGCCTGATGCATCGCTCGGCTGTCTAGTTTACCCCAGAGGAAAGCTAACACCATAACGTATGGAATAAGACAAGCAGCAGAAGCTGCCGGATCAGCTAAGCATTGGTCTACCTGTCCACCTAGTTAGAAATTCACTTCCCAGACATTTAGTGTTTAGGTTGCAATTCATCGCTTGTAGCCTCCAAATTGTGTTCCTCCACCCGAAGGCGGTAACGCAATGTGGGGTGTCGGGTTTGTTGATCGCTGCCCAACATTCGGCGCTAACAGAAATCAGATAGTACATTCTACTGTCATACGGTAGCTCTGTCGTATCTGGCTAAGACCTGACAGAGAATAAAGATTAAGCGCCGAAGTGGAGTCTACTGTTAACACAGTATGTGATGAAAGAGCCACGTATCATTATGAAATTGTGTGTCAAATGGTAAAGTAATGTGTTTAGGATAATGAAACATAGGACATGATCATAACAATCTCTTCATGCCCCACATGTATGTCAGAATGTATCATGTAAATGCTATGTCAGATGCTATTCAATTTACGTTTTCAAAGCGAGTCGTAGTAGCGTGGTTGCTAGATCACTCGCCTGCCGTAACGCTGGTCTTGGGCTCTAGTTATGTCAGGGCGGTTCGAATTTGTTTCATTTGATCTGGGTCAACGGGACTACTCAACCTAAAATGGGTACAAGGAAATGTCCTGGGAAGTAAAGGCTGCCGGCGTGATACCGACCACATCAGCCACTGAGTGCCGTTTGGTCTATACAAATCTGGATTTAACTCCGTATATATACCCAATGCTTATATGAGATATGATTTATGAGCTAAGAACCCACATCACTGCACTCAGGACATTCAAACACGCAGTTCCCTTGTTCAGCAGCCAACGAAGAGTCACACTACTAATCGTTCCAACCGCAATCTCACTTAAAGTTCTCCTGGTCTTCCCTCTCATGTTTGAGATTCCTCCTGAACCCCTGCCGATCACTCGCCATATTATCCTCTCCACATACGGGTCCTCAGTCAGTTCCGCCGCATTCCCAATGCCTTGGGTATGTAAAGAGACCTTACGTTTTCAAGCTGCTGTTTTTTGAGTTGACTGACAGACCATAGACCAAACTGTCTCGCAGCTGTCGGCTCAGAGCCCACCAGAACTCCCATCTGACAATAAGCCGACAATGTAATTTGACAGTCATTACAGTAGGTCTTTGCAGACATCATATATGTCATTTGGGGTTGTAATTGATAACATACCATCGCGTTAGCAACCAGGTCAACTGCTATCTGCTGTTGCTTGAAAAGTGTGAAATATTTAAGTTTAATAGAATCAGTGTTCTGTGATATGGCTTAGGAGATCGTGCACTTTCACAAATGTCTTTCGATCGACAAATATTATAATGCATCTGTTGATATCTTAACGTTGAATAGAGGCCCTGGAGTGTGGATATACAGACGAATATGTCGTATTTCATGGAAACAAAAAACAATCAAATACAGAAATTCTGGAAGAACGGGGAATGGAGAGAGGGTTGATGAAAGAAATAAAACAGAGACAAGTGAAATAGTTCGGCCACGTTAAAAGACAGAATACTCTAATAAAAACCATACTGGAAAGCAAGGTTGAGGACAAGCGAGCAAGAGGCAGACAACGATACTAGTGGCAGGATAGCATCAAGAGATGGACGAACATCAAGCTGACAGAATGTACAGTCAAGGCGAGAGACAGTGTTGAAGATCCATTGCAGCCAACCTTCATTGTGGAGACGGCACCCGATTGATTGATTGATATCCTTCCATGCCTAGATGCTACGTTTTCATTAATCTTCCATGGTTGCCTTGATCTCTATCATTGTATCCATTGATCTAACCAATTCATACATTATGCTCTTGTTTTTCGATTCTATTAATATGGTCAGACATGTCTGCTGCCTCCTTCTGGTGTAAGCTTCGCTTTGTGATTTTGAGTCTTTCAAAATAGTTAGATTACACATTTGGCCATTCATTGCGTTTTTGACAGAATTTTAATAAACGCATGGATGTTACTGCATAACTTTGTTACCGGGGATATTTAATCCCTTTGCATTGTGTTCAATCCTATTAATTTATGAGCACACACAGAAGAATGTGTTTTCTACCATGTCAATCACCGAGCTATGGTCGAAATTTACAGGGTGTTATGTAAAGTCTCACTACACTTTGAATGTAGAACGGCTGTTTGTTGGAGAGTATGTTTTCCGTTTGCAAGACGGAAAACATACTCTCCAACAAATAAGTGTTCTACATACAGAGCGCAGTGAGACTTTACAAACACCCTGTATTTATATAAGAGAGTCATCATGAAATTTCAAGTTGAAGTGAAACATATAATACATTAATATATTTCCGCAGACATATTTTAAAAATAAATTATTTAAAAAAAAAAAACAACTAATCCCGTTGTTAATGAAAGGTTGCCATTGCCCGAAGAAGCAGACGAGAGCAATTTCTATTGCTTCCAGGAGACCACACTGACAATGTTAACCTTATTAACAGATTCAGTGCCAAACAAAATGTAATTTGGGTCAAACAAAAATGGATCGGGGGTGCCGGGTGTGTGTGTGTGTGTGTGTGTGTGGGGGGGGGGGGGGGGGGTGTGTGTGTTGTGTGTGGTGTAGGGGTGGATGAGAGAGAGAGAGAGAGTATGAGTGTGTGAAAGTTATGACATTATTAATATGGTAGCAGACATGTTGTATTATATATAAACAGTGTAAGTATTTTCAGAAATGTAGAAGATATGAAAAGAATTATCACTGGATGAAGAAACATCAATAACATTAGATATGCGGATGATGCAATATTGATTCTCATTGAGACAATGAGCAGGATCTGCAGCATTTAGTAGATGCGGTTGTTGCACACAGTGAACAACTAGGGTTATAACTGAATTGTAAGAAGACACATAATTAATGTCGTGCCTACGAAGAAGGAAATACCACAATGTAATATACAAGGTAAATGGTAATATTCTTAAACACGTGAATCGGTACAATTATCTTGAAACAGTCATAACATCTGATGGGAGATGCCTTGAAGAGATTATGAACAAGAATTCGCCATGGCAACAGTAGCCTTTTGCAAGATGGATAACATACTGACCAATAAAAAGATGTCATTTGCAACGAGGAAAAGAGTGTTGATATGCCACGTAGAACCTTCACCTTTGTTTGGATATATCCGGTTAGCGGGGTAGGGATATCCCTTATCGACGGAGATCTAAGACACTTCCTTTCCTCCGTTAGTCTACGGGACACCCTTGGGCAAGGTGGAGTACCCGTTTCAGCTCTCAAGCAGGGTTACGTGAAGCCATAGAAGCAGGTGGTGGATGGAGTGTGAGAGCAGTCCGACAGATTGTGTTGGTTATGGTCTTGCACTCTGCGGCGATAGGCAGATTATCTCATCAGTAGAGACAATGGCTATGGCCACCGAATAGTACAGTCACTGCCCAGAAGGAAAGCAATGGCAAACTACCTTCTACAAAACTTGCCAAGAAACCATAACAACCAGGAAAGAAAACATAATAAGAAAGAGATCTAGTGGTTAGACCCCCAGGCCAGGCAGATCAGCGGATGATCTCCAGATGGGTGTATCGGAAACGGAAGGATAATCTTGCTTGTGATCGAGTAGTTTTCCGGAAGGTTGTTATGGGAGCGAGGTTCTGCAAAGGACATGCTACTGAATGAATGCAGTGAATGAATGAATAGCCAGACTCTGCAGCCCTTGATTGATAAGAAGAAGATAGCTCTCTTAAGAAACAAGGAAAGACCAACACGTAACACTCTGAATGAGCTAAGGCAAGCTAGTAAGGATGTGCAAAAGGCTGCCAGGCAGTGTGCTAATGATTGTTGGATCAAGTTATGTGAGTCCATTCAAATCGCAAGTGATAAGTGAAACATCAGAAGCATGTATAAAGGAATAAATAAAGCCTGTGGTCCAGTGATCAAAAGAAGTGCACCATTGAAAACCCTGACTGGAGAAATTATAACTGATAAGAAACAGCAGATGGACAGATGGGTAGAGAACTATTTGGAGCTTTACTCAAGTGAGATCAGACTAGCGGATGATGCCCTCAACGCCATAGAGACTCTACCAACTCTTGACCACCTGGACACACTTCCCACCATAATAGAAGTTAAGTATGCTATAAATGAACTTGCATCTGGCAAGGCTCCAGGTAAGGATGGTATTCCAATAGAGGTTATTAGGAGTGGGCAAGACACACTCACTCTACAGATCCACCAGCTTATAGAGCTATGCTGGCGAAAAGGACAAGTCCCACAGGATTTCAAAGATTCAAGCATCATAACACTGTACAAGAACAAGGGCGATCGGAGCGACTGCAAAAACTATAGGGTTATCTCACTTCTGTGTATTGTTGGAAATGTATTTGCCAGATTTGTTCTGCGCAGACTTCAAGTCCTAGGAGATCAAATCTACCCCGAATCACAGTGTGGCTTTCGACAGAACCGCTCTACCATTGATATGATATTCTCATTGCGACAAATGCAAGAAAAATGCCGTGAACAGAATCAACCACTGTTTATTGCCTTCATCGACCCCACAAAGGCATTTGATTTGGTCAGTCGTGAGGGTCTGTTCAAGGCATTAAAGAAGATTGGCTGCCCACCAACTCTTCTGACCATTGTGGAATCGTTCCACACAGGCATGAAGGGTATAATCAAGTTTGATGGTGCAACTTCTGAAGAGTTTGAAATCAAGAGTGGAGTTAAGCAAGGTTGTGTACTAGCTCCCACCCTCTTTGGAATATACTTTTCACTTCTACTGAAATATGCCTTTCTTGATCAGGATGGTGGTATATACATTCACTCACGCTCAGATGGCGGCCTCTACAATGCTCAGAGATTGAAGGCCAAGACCAAAATTAGGAAGGTACTGATCAGAGAGTTGCTTTTTGCGGATGGTGCTGCAGTTACGACCAACTATTGCAATGGCTACTATCTGCATTCTCCCATGCTTGTTCTGAATTTGGTTTAACAATTAGCAAAAAGAAGACACAGATTATGTCACAAGGTGCACATGGGGTACCATCAATCTTTATTGACGACGCCGAACTAGAGATGCTAGGCCATTTTACATATCTAGGATCAGTGGTAAATAGCAAATTATCCCTAGATCAGGAAATCAACATCCGGATTGGTAAGGCGGCAATAACAATGAACAGGTTAAGAAAAAGAGTCTGGGAGACCAGGAAGCTTACTGCCGAAACAAAAGTCCTTGTCTATCAAGCCTGTGTCCTTAGTACTCTTCTTTATGGCAGTGAAACCTGGACAACTTACTTACACTAAGAGAAACGTTTAAACAGCTTTCATATGCGGTGTCTGCGAAGAATTCTTGGTATTAAGTGGCAAGACAAAATCACAAATACTGAAGTATTGGAAAGGTCAGGTTGTGTGAGGGTTTATTCCATGCTCAGTCTTCGTAGACTTAGCTGGCTAGGACATCTTA
This sequence comes from Cepaea nemoralis, assembly GCA_014155875.1. Classification (NCBI taxonomy): domain Eukaryota; kingdom Metazoa; phylum Mollusca; class Gastropoda; order Stylommatophora; family Helicidae; genus Cepaea; species Cepaea nemoralis. Next base: position 373,183 of record JACEFZ010019918.1, on the reverse strand, counting down.
GGAGGGTGGATGATGGTAGAATACCAAAGGACATCTTTTTTGGTTAATTACAAATGTTTAAGAGATCTCAGGGTCGGCCTCTACTACGATACAAAGATGTGTTTAAGCAGGACATGATTGATACAGGCATTTATAATGCACAGTGGGAGCTAGTCGCCGCTGAACGTGTTGCATGGAGGGCAAAGATCAGAAATGAAATAAAGACAAAGGAGACAATTATTGCAGATAAGTCACACACTGAACGTGTGAGACGTAAGACGGTGCATGATGGTGGAAATGACCACGTGTTCACATGCACCCACTGTGGACGAACATTTACAGCGCGAATTGGCCTTATCAGTCACATTTGCTATCGCCATAGGTAAAAATTATTATGCCTTTTTAAAGCACAAACTATCGTGTGTCAAGACGGCAAGGTGCCAAGGAAGATGCTCCCAGTGCTGGAGATAAAGAGACATACATTCTCAATGTATAAAACATCATCTTCAGAGAACATACTGCAGGCATTGTTAACGGCCAGAAATAGAGTACAACAGATGGCAAGAAGATGTGCGAACAAGTACTGGCTACAGGTCTCTGCTCAAATTCAAACTTGTGCAGACACTGGAAATATAAGAGGAATGTACGAGGGCATCAAGCAAGCTGTCAGTCCATCAAAAAATAAGATGGTCCCTTTACGATCAACTGAGAGGGTAATCATAAGATCGAGCGAAACAAATGGATCGCTGGGTAGAACACTACTCAGAGCTATACTCAGTGGATAACACTGTCAGCGAAGAAGCTCTGGAAGCCATCGATCAACCGCCATGCATGCCCTGGATAATGAACCTTGCCTCACAGAAATCAGCGAAGCACTAGACTCTCTCAAATCCGGCAAGGCACCTGGAAAAGATAGTATTCCACCTGAAATTTTAAAATGTAGCAAAGACAATCATCCCAGAACTGTATGCAATATTTCAGCTCTGCTGGAAAGAAAAATCAGTACCACAAGATATGAAAGACGCAAGCATCGTTACCCTTTATAAAAACAAAGGCGACAGAAGTAACTGCAACAACTATCGCGGCATTTCCCTACTCAGCATTACAGGCAAGTTTTTGCCAGGGTAATCCTTAAAAGAATACACATTCTTGCTGAAAGAATCTACCCCGAATCGCAGTGCGGATTTAGACCCAACAGGTCCACCATCGATATGATTTTCTCACTCCGGCAGCTCAAAGAGATGTGCAGAGAACAGAGGAAGCCACTATATATTGCCTTCATCGACCTCACAAAGGCATTTGACCTCGTGAGCAGAAGCGGCCTTTTTAAGGTCCCTGAAAAGTTGGATGTCCACCCACCCTTCTTAGTCTCGTGAAATCATTCCACGAAAACATGCAGGGGATCATTTTATTTGACGGCTCAACATCCCAGTCATTCAGCATCAGCAGCGGAGTAAAGCAGGGCTGCGTGCTTGCTCCTACACTCTTTGGTATCTTCTTCGCCGTTCTCTTAAGGCAGGCATTTGGGACTGCCACTGAAGGCATATACCTCATTACAAGATCTGATGGCAAACTTTTTAACCCATCAAGACTCAAGGCAAAGACCAAAATAAGATCAAGATGCGTAAAAGAACTACTTTTTGCAGATGATGCAGCACTGACTACTCATACAGCAGAAGATCTCCAAAGGCTCATAGATCGTTTTGCAGCCGCCTGCAAAGACTTTGGGCTCACCATTAGCCTAAATAAAACACAAAGGTGATGGAACAAGATGTTGGTGCGCCTCCGTCAATCAAAATTTCTAATTACTAATTGCAGGTCGTCCACGAGTTTGTGTATTTGGGGTCGACAATATCAGATAATCTTTCATTAGAGACAGAAATCGACAGACGCATTGGAAAGGCAGCCACAACATTTTCCAGGCTAGCTAAAAGAATTTGGGAGAATAATAGACTAACAGAGCGTACAAAAGCTCAAGTATATAAAGCTTGTGTTGTTAGCACACTACTCTATGGGTCTGAATCCTGGATCCTGTACTCAAGACAGGAAAGGAATTTGAATTCCTTCCACATGAGATGTCTGAGACGTATCCTGGACATAACATGGAAAGACCACATGACAAACAAACATGTGCTTGAAAGAGCAGATATTACCACAGTGCTATATACACATATTACCTCCTCAAGCAGAGACGCCTCCGGTGGTTGGGCCACGTATCTCGAATGGAGGATGAACGTATTCCCAAAGATCTCCTATACGGAGAACTAGCCACAGGAAAGAGGCCAACCGGAAGACCCCAAATGCAATATAGGGATGTGTGTAAACACGATATGAAAACCCTTGGAATAGATCCAGACACGTGGGAAAGAGTTGCAACAGACAGATGCTCCTGGAGAAGAGATTGCACGAAACGGACTGGTGCTCTTTGAGCGCAATCAGATCCAACAAACTGAGGTTAGGCGGCACAGAGCTTAAAACCGCAGTCACTTACTGCGGGACTTGCCTCGTCCTTACAGATGAGCGGAAACCTGTGGCACAGGGATTGTCTCTTCCTCGCATTTGGACTATACAGTCACCAGCGGTGCTGCCCAGGCCACCTCCCAATGCCGGGCACCACTCTATAGGTCCTTCCAGGACTGCATTAGAGGCCTACTATATAGGTAGATTATATATATATACTATCCTGATAAGGCCAATTTGCGCTGAAATGTCCGTTTCACAGTGTGTGCATGTGAACAACCTCTCCATAGCACAAAGCCTGGGCTAAAATATAGAGATCATGTGTTGCCCATGCAGCATGATCCCACGCTCTCGGCCTGCCTAGTTCACTCCAGACGGAAAGGGTAACACCCCTACATCTGGAACAAGACAAGCTGCAGAAGCTGCCGGATCAGCAAAGCAATGCTCTAACTGTCCCGCCTGTCGGAGCTTCGATCCTAGACCAGCCGCCAACCAAGGTTTAGGGGCCTGGTCTGCCCTGCCATGACATTTTGTCTTTAGCATTTCCTCGCACCAGGGTAAGTGTTATTATGTATATATAAAATATATATACACACTTACCTTATATCTTATATATAAATAAGGATCGTATGTCTGTATCTATCTATGTATCTATCGTATGTATGTCCTCTGTGCGCTCGCGAACGCCCATCCGATTGAGATGAAATTTCTACATCGCCTCCTCTCCTTCCAGAGCTGTGCAACTGTCGTATTTTTCTTAGTGTGGCAATCGCTCTGTCGCTTACTCAGTCATATTTCATCTTTTGTCCATGTCTTCATTATAAGTAGTATATAGTTTCAAAGGGGACCTAACCGTAAAAGCTTAGTTTCAGGGGCATAACTTTGTCGTATAACTCATAGTCATATGTGGCCATCGTTTTCAAAGATTTATTAGTCTCTGTGTCCATGTTATCGTACCGGACAGATGATGTTATAATAAATGAATGAGTACAAAACTGTAAGGCATTTTCCAGTTTCCATGTAAAAATTAATGCATCAATGCATAACATTGTAACTCATCTGTGTTGCTTAAGAATGTTACTGTAGTCACTCGCAGGTGATTAGCAAGCGTTCATCTAAAACTAATGGTATGGTATGTCTGGAAGGACATTCTTTAAGTACTGTGTGTATGAATTTCATGAGAACTCTTATGCGACTACTTATGTGAATTAACGCGTGCTCCCCACCAGGGTACTGGGCGACGCCTGGACAGGTCAAGGAAGAAGATGACAGACAGACAGTAGACAGTGAGCAGACAGACAGACAGACAGACAGACAGACAGACAGACAGACAGACAGATAGTCGGTAACGGGAACGGGAACTTATATGACTACTTATATGAATTAAATGAGATGCTCACACCAGGAGCTGGGCAATGCGGGCCGGGTCAGTAGGACAGACAGACAGACAGACAGACAGACAGACAGACAGTCGGTAACGGGAACGAGAACTTATATGACTACTATATGAATAAAATTGAGATGCTCCCCACCAGGGACTGGGCGAAGCCGGGCCGGGTCAGCAGTATATATATAAATATATATAAGTATATATATATATATATATATACACACTTACCCTGGTGCGAGGAAATGCTAAAGACAAAATGTCATGGCAGGGCAGACCAGGCCCTAAACCTTGGTTGGCGGCTGGTCTAGGATCGAAGCTCCGACAGGCGGACAGTTAGAGCATTGCTTTGCTGATCCGGCAGCTTCTGCAGCTTGTCTTGTTCCAGATGTAGGGGTGTTACCTTTCGTCTGGAGTGAACTAGGCAGGCCGAGAGTGGGATCATGCTGCATGGGCAACACATGATCTCTATATTTTAGCCCAGGCTTTGTGCTATGGAGAGGTTGTTCACATGCACCCACTGTGAACGGACATTTACAGCGCAAATTGGCCTTATCAGTCACATCTCTACCGCCATAGGTAAAAGTTATTATGCCTTTTTAAAGCACAAACTATCGTTTGTCAAGACGGCAAGGTGCCAATGTGTGTGTGTATATATATATATATATAATATATATATATATATATATATATATATATATATATATATATATATATATATATATTATATATATATATATATATCTTTGGCTGTTTGTGATTCCTGGGCAAGTTTACTTTCAGTGGTTTGCTATTGCTTTCTAAGCTACCGGAACTCATACCATTGTATGGAAACCAACGCAAGGGATACTGCTTCCGAATCTGCCGCAGCTGTGTTTCGAACGTGGTACATAAAACTGATATATAAGTATATAGATGGATTTACTTTTACAGCCCCAGAACGAGGCTCTTTATCACAATGATAAATTACAATTACTTGTGTGTGTGTGTGTATGCGCGCGCGCGTGCGTGCGTGCGTGCGTGTGTGTGTGTGTTATTTTCACTAAGACTGTGGTGTTGTCAAAACCGGGGTACCAACACTAATCTTTCATTGTATTCAGAAGTTCCACTTGTCCACCGACAGTGTTCACATTATCTGTTGCCTTCTGACTCCGTACAGTATTAACTGGACAGCTTCAAGTTATAAGTACTTGTTAATTGCCATCTGTTATCTGTTGTGCTATTATCTGTGCATTCCAAAACATGTCCACAGGTTCTCAGATCCTCCCCGCCCTCCCTTACTAACCTTTTACCCCAACATATGCATCAGCATGAGAGTGCTGAAAAGTGCTGAGTGCTGAAGAGAGTGCTGAAATGATGTGTAGAACCAGTTTTGCTTTAGACAATGAATCTTGGAATGTAAATGAGCAAATTAAGAAGAAATTAGAAGCAACAGAGATGTGGTTCCTGAGACGAATGTTGCGAATTCCTTGGACTGCCAGAGTAACTGACAACGACTGCCTGAAACAGGCTAATGAAACTAAAACATTATATACAACAATAAGAAAAAGACAAACATCTTTCTTTGGTCATGTGATGAAAAGAGAGGCATTGGAGAACATCGTGACAACTGGAAAGTTCGACGGGAAGAGAGGCAGAGGCAGACCAAGAGAAACTATGCTGGATGGATTTAGACGGTGGCATGGAGAAATATCAGCACCAGAGTTGATCCAGAAAACCAAAGACCGAGATCTGTGGAGAGCTGTGGAGAGCCATGAACGCCTACGCCAGTTGGCAGGACACTTGATGATGATGTTGCATCAGCAACCAGCGGCTAATTGTACCAGTTCTGTGTTGGTTGACAAGGTCACTCATTCTCCCGATGTGCCTCTCATGTCTGGCCGTGCCAATTCTGACTTCCGAGTCTCTCATTCTGGGCAACGATCTGGCTTTGAATAAGGTCAAAATATTCCGCTCTCGTCATCTCTCTAAGGGTATTAAAATATCGGTGCGATCCATGGGGTGGCCATCAGCAGGGGATGCAGGGTACGCTATGAACAATAAACTTCCCCAGCGATTCAATCCACTGTCGACGTACAAGCCCTGTCTCGACCTTTTGGATAATACTTGTTACACCAGTGTTTTTCAACCTTTTTTGGCCCGTGCCCCCCTTCACCATATTTTTAGGACGTCATTACCCCCCCCCCCTCACCATATTTTTAGAACTCATTCCCCCCCCCCTTTTTCGTATTTCCTCCCTAAAAATTCCCCCCTGCCCCTAGACAGTATACGTAATAATTGAAGCTAAATTTAATAGCACATACTAAAACAAGTCTAGACATCTACATAAAACGTGATTTGCGGATCTACTTATGTTATAAAATGAATTTCAGAAGGGTGATACATACAGAACCGTAAAGTATGAAGGGAAAAACAATATCAAGTAATTGGTTCTTGTATTAACGCGATCTTGAAATAATCTTCATTCCCCCCCCCCCCTTGAAACCCCAAAATTTCCCCCGGGGGGGGGGGGGGGAATTCCCCACCGGATGAGAATCACTGTGTTAAACGAAGTCGATCCTGGCGACTTTTGAGCGACTTTAAGCGACTTGTTAGACAAACGTACTTATACTTAAAATCATTGCATCTTAAATGTAATAATATTCAACTTAGAATGGAAACTCTACACTGAAATTAGTACCAGCTAGTCTCATTAAGCCGGTCTCCCTGGCCTAAGAGTTAGCGACTTTCTCCGTAACCCTGTATATCTACGTGAGGAACGTAACTTGTGCAAAAATCGGTAGCGGTTCTTGCCAAGTGGTGACTTACGGGGTATGTGAACCGGCCGCTCATAAAGAAATGGCAAACTGTGAAATCTTGCCAAGAAATCAACAATCAGCTTAAAGATGCTGATGTTGACAGAGATGTCCTGTAAAGGATATACGAACAAAACAAAACAAAAAAGAAAAGAAAACGTCTCATTAACCCAACACCGGCCAGTTTTGACTCAAAAGTTGACTTCTCATTCAGAAAGCAGTGACAAACTGTTGAACGTAGAATTGAATAGAAAATCAACCTGAGGTTGCTCGCAACTTCCTGCTAAATAAATCATCATTATGCGCCATGCCGATAAGCGTGGGCGGTCATAATTCTCCATGTCACACGATCACCAGAGTCGTGGATCAGCTCAGTGTTCTTGTCTTGACCATGCCACGTGGTCAAGCCATCCAGGTATGTACTTCTCGGTCTTCCCTTTATTCTTTTCCCATCAATCTTGCCAGTTGTCTACAAGTTCTATAGTTTATTTCTTCTCACAACGTGTTCTAAATATGCTCGACTGTCTACGTCTAATTTATCTAATCACTTTAGGATTTTCATTTGTTTCATGTAGAACCTTCTAATTGTTTTTTCCGGTCTGTCCATAACCACATGCGACATGTGTATAGTCTCTTGAAGCCACCATGATTACAATCACTGTCACCTCTGATTTCATCCTTTCTGTTGTAGCTCATCAAAGCTCAGACCAGCAGTATACTACAGACAATCAGTAGACTTTTGAGAACACAAAAGCAATAAATAAAACCCGTATTAAGAAACTTTGTACCCACCAACTTCTTTCGCCCATCTACAAGAAGCATTACAGAGAGAGAGAGAGAGAGAGAGAGAGAGAGAGAGAGAGAGAGAGAGAGAGAGAGAGAGAGAGAGAGAGAAAGAAATAGACTGAGATTTTAAAAAAAAAAAACAGAGGCAGAGACATAGAGAAAAGGGGGAGTGAAGTTAGAATGAAAGAGAGAGAGGGGGTCAAATACAAAGAGAAACATAAAAGAAAGAGATAGAAAGAGATAAAAGGTGAAAGAGAAAGAAAGAATCATGTTCGTATAGAAAGAGAAGGAGAGAAGGACACATGCAGAGAGAAATATAACGGAGAGAGATAGAGACAGAGAGACAGGCTGGTAGAAAGGAAGCGGAGAGACATGTGCAAAGAGAGGTGAGAGACATAGAGAAAAAGATCTGAGAAAGAGACAGAGACATAGAGAAAGAGATCTGAGAAAGAGAGAGATATAGAGAGAAAGCGAGGAGAAAGAGGCAGAGAGAAAGAGAGGGGTAACAACGAAAAGTAGAGAGAAATGAAGGTAATCGAACACACAAAATGGATCTAGAAAGAGAGACAGGAACACAGAGAGGGGAGAAAAGAAAGAGAGGGGCAAGAGAGACAGAAACAGACAGAGAGATGAGAGAAAAGAAGAGAGAAGAAAAGAGAGACAGAGAGAGGGTGGTGAGAGAGAGGCGAGAGAAACAGCAATAGAGACAGAGAGTTAGAAAGAGCGATATAGGCAGAAAGACAGAGAAAGGCAGAGAGAAAGAGACAGGGTGAAAGAGAGAGAGAGAGAGAGAGAGAGAGAGAGAGAGAGAGAGAGAGAGAGAGAGAGAGAGAGAGAGAGAGAGAGAGAAATGTGCAGATCATCAAACATGTCGGCTATTTTTACACCGAAATGCTCAAATACAGGTCTAGAAATCAACCTGTCAGGCCACCCATGAACACATCGCTTTGAAACGTTTTTCAGACATCAAGAAAAAACGCGTCTCAAGTGAAACGCTCGGAATAAACGTCACCGTTGTTAGCGAGAGAGATAATGATATTGCTTGTGGCTTTTGCCAATCAATTACTCGTAAACAGTAATAGATATTTGCTGGGCTTGTTTCATTTCATACCTTCAAATAGAAAAGTGTATGTAATGTAGTTGCTGATGATGTATCTGTCACGTTTTCTGCATCTGCCTCGTCTACTTCTTTATTCTAGTCCACGACATCCGTCTATGTATACATCACCTCCTTCTGTATCTTCAACTCATCCTTATCTCTATCCAACTCCATCATCTTCCTACTCCCATACACATCCTCCACCTCCTTCTCCATCCCTTCGGTTTCTCTATTTGTTCCATCCCCCTCCCTATTCACTTCCTCTTTTTCTTATTCATTTTCTTCTTCTCCGCATGTACAACTTCCTACTTAATGTCCTCCGTCTCCATATTCACCTATTCCATCTACATATTTACCTCTTCTTTTAGCCTGCAACCTTTTCTTCTCCTGGACCAATTTCTTCTTCTCTCTAGCCACCTTCTCTTTCATCTATCCACTTTCTCCTTCTCCCTATTTACCGCTTCCTTCTCCCAATTCTCCATCCTCCTTCTCCCTCTCCGCTTTTACCTTTCTTCCAAACAATCTCCCCCTACTTCCTAATAACCTGTTCCTACTCCCAACCCACCCTCCATATTAAGAAAGTTTTACCTACTTCTTCCTTCTCTCTCGCTAAATCGTTTTTTTCTCTATATACCTAAACTTCTCTTCCTCCACTCTTCCCCCTTCCTCCAACCCTTTTCTCCCTATATGCTCCTTCTCTCTCTCTCTACCTCCATCTTCATAACTTCTTCGCCCAACGATTTGCGAAGTATTATGCTCACAGCTCACCATCGCCATATTACATTATGTTCAAAACTGTGTGTTTGTAAAGCACATATAATGTTACTTTCGCAATAAATCTTTTATCATTGCCCCAATTAGAGTTTTAACCAATTTCCATTAACGAATTTGCTTGCTTTGCATTGTCTAGCCGAGAAAGGCGGTAATGAAAGATAAATGATGGTGACTATAATTTGGCTACTTAGTTTGCTCAAATTACAGCTTTTGTCGGTGGCCTTCAAATAGAGTGATAATCAGGTCACTGACCACTAAGTGCCTGCTCGACTGGTTTAAACATAAGTCAATATAATTATACGTTTGTATGGTGTATGTACGTGTCTGTCTGTCTGTCTGTCTGTCTGTCTGTCTGTCTGTGTGTGTATGTGTGCGTGCGTGCGTGTGTGTGTGTGTGTGTACGTGTGTGTGTGTGTGTGTGTGTTTGTGTGTGTGTGTGTGTGTGTGTTGTGTGTGTGTGTGTTTATCTGCCTGTCTGCCTGCCTGTCACATAACATTGAAATGTGAATTGTTGTTTAGGGTATGTTTACAGCGTTCATTTTACAAGTTTGTTTTTTTTCTTTCAGTGTAAATTTAACATTCATGGTAGATAACTGGTGTGCGAAAGATAAGTGATTGGAAGAGTCGAACCTAAGACAAGCCTGCGTGGCCAGTTTGTGACACTTTGAAAATAAAGTTCGCTCGTTCGTTCGTTCGTTAGACAGTGCTGGTGGATTAAGATCTTTTGACACCTGTCTCCTCAGCCCCCTGATCCCTCTGCCTTTCCTCACATGCACTAGAAAGTTACTAAGCGCAGTAACAATAGATTTTTTTTTTATTCTTGCATATCTTTTACAGGATGAATGAGTCAACTCCAGTATCTTTGGCTGTTTGTGATTCCTGTGCAAGTTTACGTTCTGTAGTTTGCCATTGCTTTCTAAGCGACCGGAACTCATACTATTGTATGGAAATCAATGCAAGGGGAACTGCTTCCGAATCTCCCGCAGCTGTGTTTCGAACGTGGTATGTGGGATTAAGAATTACGTTCGAAACTCCGTCGCCACAGAGACGATAGATATAATAAACAGACACATAAAACTGATATATGAGTATATAGATGGATTTACTTTTTTTCAGCCCCAGAACGAGGCACTTTATCACAATGATAAATTATAATTACTTGCAGATGCCTGTCACATACTAAATACGGATATGTACTTTAAAAGATGTGTAAACGCCTTGGGTTGTTTTGATGATTTTTTTTTTTTTTTTTGTATATGTTGTAAAGATCTAAAAGACCATCTTCAACCCTTTGAGGCATATTGGGTATAATCTGATATCTCTAAAATTGTATAAACCAGTCGGAACTCGAGGGCATATTGGGTATAATCTGATATCTCTAAAATTGTATAAACCAGACCCCCCCCCCCCCCCCCCCAGCCCTCGCCAGGAGTCTTCGACAACAAATTGCAGTCGTGATCCGAATTGTTTAGTCCGGTATGAATCGAATCCACAATCTTCGGAGCTTGAGGCCGGCGGCTTAATCACTTGACCACGAGACGGCCAAACACGTCACTATACACGACGCTAAACTGCCACATCTAGACGCGACTTAGTTTGTGAGTGTGTCACGTGTCGGTTGATCAAAGCCTCTTCTTCAACAATAAGTGCCTTCCATTAGCCTTCGCTCTACATCGCAGTTATGTTTAATATGATCTAAGTATTACGGATTTTGAGACGTAATGCCATTTATGAGCCAGTCTTCTTTGATGTTCAGATCTTGAAAAATGGCAGCATTTCATCCTTCTTGATCCACGGTCAGAAATAGTGTTTCTGTAATATTTAAATTAAAGAGCTTCGAATCAGAATAAGACACACACACACACACACACACACACAGAGAGAGAGAGAGAGAGAGAGAGAGAGAGAGAGAGAGAGAGAGAGAGAGAGAGAGAGAGAGAGAGAGAGAGAAACTGAGATTGCAAAATTAAAAAAAGGTTATAATTTTGACAATCGTTGGCAAATGATAGCTTTCGTTGCAGGTGCACAATATTTTAGAAATGAAATTGTGTAATGGTTTACTACTTTATGTACACAAAGTGTAATGATGTACAACTCTATGTACTCATAATCAATGTGTGTACATAGAGTAGTACAAAATTACACTTTGTCACAGTGTAATATACTAATCACTGTTACACAGTGTAATGTTGTACTACTCTATGTACACAAAGTATATTGTTGTACTACTTTACGTACATACAGTGTAATGTATGCCCGTGTGTTGCCGGGGCCCATACGGGGGAGCAAAGAATAGTAACACTGTTGCCTACCATGCACGTCGTAAGAGGCGACTAAGGAGGCTATGGTTCCGTCACCCTGCTACTGAGTGAGTGCGTGGCGCGACACTGTGAGCTGTGAATTTCGCGTGGAATGCTTTTGCATCTGTCCGTGGTTGTTTTTTGCATGAACTGCATGTTCGGAACGATGACGGCCGGCTGTTGCTGGATTGACTGGTTTGCCTTTTCGGTTCACGAGTGCATTTTTCAGGAGACTCCTGGGAGTCGTCGCTGTAGCTACGGAGTTCATGCTTTGTGCGGCGCTTTCAGTGGGTCGCCCTGCAGAAAGAGACCGAGCCATATGGGATAAAACCCCGGTCAATGAAGTCTTTCTGGTGACTGCCGTTTTCATCGAAGATGAACTGTATTTTCGTGGAGGACTTTTGTGTTGGCATTCTGGCGGCGGCATTATGCACAGTGTACCTGTGCGGGCTGATGGCTTGCCGACACTCCTATCTATTCCATTGTTCACATAGGGCAGTGAGGAGCATTTTGTGATATTCACTGGCACATGAATGGAGCAATATCGGGACGACCCGTTGCCGTGAAGTTGGAACCGCGACTAACTTACTAACAGTGTAATGTTGTACTGATCTATGTACACACAAATTGTAGTGTTGAACTACTCTATGTACACACACAGCGTAATATTGTTCTACTCTATGTAAACATACAAAGTAATGTTGTACTACTCTGTGGACACACAACGTGTAATATTGTACTACTCTATGCACACACACACACACAGTGTTGTTTCTTTTCGTGGTCTTTGTGGATACACGCATATTTCTTCCATTTCGTTAAGTAAGTAATCTTTCAATGCTGAAAACCGACAACTTCAGCTTTTCCCCAGCACGAGGCTTATGCAATTTCTTGTTAAGAAAAGCCAGATGTCCTGACTCTGTTTCGTCATGTGTAAATTATCTATCAGTCATCTGTGAAGTGATCAGGCTTGCCTCCCTTTCTTCGGTGCACGCTCTCCGTAATTACCTTTTCCAGATATTCACGCCTCGTTACAAGCCCAACAAACTTCATTTTCATTATTTGTATGTGTCTTAACAACACGTCTTCTTCAATGTTGAAGTCTCGCTGAATAGATCTGCTTGCTCTTCTCCTTGTTTTCCATCTAATAAATTTGTCATTGCTCTTCTGTATCTCTTAAATTAAAAGGTTCATGTGTGCTTTTCGGCTGGGTTGTGATTGATTGATTGATTGATTTAGGAATCGACATCACAGCATTCGGGGCATTCCCATAAGAGCTCCGTCCCTATCCTCAGCAGCCAGCGAAGAGTTCCAACACCAATAGTACCAGTAGCAATCTGATTATATGTCCGTCTCGCCTTTCCTCTGAGTGTTGAGCGTCGGCCAGATCCCCTCGTCACTCCTAGCTGTCTCATTCTTGCCAGACCATGGTAATCCATTTGCTCCTCCGAGGTGTAGCACGTGCTCCCACAAGGCCGCAACCACGTCTGCCTTGTCGTGTATCAATACTCCACCAAGTTCTGCAGAGCCAGCCAATCTGTCCGCCTGTTCATTTCTCAGCACACCGGCATGCCCCGGAGAAAAGATCCAAAGCTGGGGCTAGTACACAGATCCAAAGCTGAGGCTGGGTGGTAAAATGCCAAAGCTTCTTCTTCTGCCTCTTCTTCTTTCTTTCGCCTGAAATATGTTTATAACTGCAATGTTGTCTCTTGTATAAATCTAACAGTCTGTTTTAGTTCACTCAGTGGTCCATACAGTTTATCTTCCACTGTTGTCTCTCTAGACCAGAAAGTTCGCCTGGATATGTTGTAGTTTGGGCAGTCCTGGAGTATGTGCTCTGCTGTCTGCGACGCCAAACCACATGTGCACATGGCTGAGTCACCAATCTTGAATTTTGTATACATGTGGTTGCGTAATCTATTGTGTCCTGTTCTGAGGCGCAGAATAATGACCTGTTCTGGTCTGTCCATAACGTGATAGTCGTCTTGAGTAGGGTTTGGTGGCATTCTGACTGATTTGATCATTCTTTTCTTTTGGTGGTATGTAATGGGCACATCAGGTTGTTCTTCTTTTGCTCCTTTCTTAGCCAATCGATCAGCTCTGTCGTTTCCGGGGACTCCACAGTGGGATGGTATCTACTGTATGGTGACCTTACGCTGACTGCTTTGTTCAGAAAGTAGTGTCCTTAGAACTGGCAATTTCCCAGACAGGAGCGCCTCTATTACGGATTTAGCATCTGCCAATATCAACACAGGTTGTGTACCATGGCTGGTATTGTGTAATTTCTCTGTGGCTTTCTTGATTGCCTCAATTTCAGCATCAATGTTATGGCAGTACTTTCCTGTTGGAACTCTGGCTGTGTCCCTAGTATTATTTGGGTATTCTATGTACACTCCCGCTCCTCCATTTCGAACAGCATTTTGTGCTGACCCATCTGTGTAGACTCAGATCCAGAGATCCTGTGGGTATTCGTCATCAAGGAAGCTGAGAGTGGCTGTTCTGCGCTGTACACAGTTCTGTTCTTCCTTGTCAAATATTCCTCTCACATTTGTCTGGATTTGTAGCTATAGTCTATGTTCATCTTTCCACGGGGTTCGCTCTGGAATAGTTGTTAGGGGGATACCAACTGTGGGAAGATCGATGGTTTCTCTGCGGAGTCGTTTGGCCTGGTGGATGAAACTACTTCTTTTTAGCTAAGTTTTCAATTCGGTTCTTCATAGGGTGGCCTGGCAAGCGATGAACTTTTCTGCTTGTATTAGTGTTTTTGTATCTCTGCGTTCCCTTAGAGCTTGTGTCCTCCCAATTTTCTCTATTGCTACTATAGGGGTTGATCTCATCCCTCCTGTGATGACTCTAAGAGCTTGATTGTGCACCTTGTCCAGCTCCTGTAATGTGGTTTTTTATGCTGAACCCCACGTATTCCAAGTGTGGTCGTATGCTCTGTTGATAAACTTTGCTAAGTATTTTCCCACTGGCTCCCCAAGTGGTTCCACTTAGCTTTCTCAGGATGACTATTTTCCTTCTGGCTTTTGCTACTGCTTTTTTCATGTGTTTTCTCCACGTCAGCCTGTCGTCGAATGTTACACCAAAGTATGTTGGTTCTTTTTCTTCTCTTAGGGGTATTCCATTTATCTTAATGATCTCTGTCTTTTGTTTTGGAGAAAGGGTAAGTAGAGTGGTGTTTAAAAAAGAGCCATGTTTGTCCTTGAACTTGTTCTCATCGCATTCCGATCGCCCGTGAACAAAGAACCTAGATATTTAAAAATGCTCACTTCTTGTAATTGTTCTCCACTGATAATTATTTCTGTGGATATTTTTGTTTTTCGCTCGTTATTTACTTGTCTTTGTGTTGCATTCAAATATAGATTGTGTCTGTACAATAAGGATACTTAGGAAGAGGAGAGTTTCATAGAAAGATGCATGACAAAACATAAATTTAAAAAGTCGCAAAAGAAAGTTAGTAAGTTGCATATCTTTTACAGGACGTCGCAGTCAACCCCAGCATTTTTTTTGGCTGTTTGTGATTTATTGACAAGTCTACGTTCAGTAGTTTTACATTACTCTTTGAACGACAGGCACTCGTACCTTAATATGGAAACCAACGCAAGCGGTCTGCTTCCAAATCGCCAGCAGCTATGTTTCAAACTGCGGTATTGCGAGTTGTATTCATAACCCCTTACCACAGAGCCGGTACAGGAAATTAGGATTGTATAAAGAACTGCGATACGAGATCAGGGATCGATACACACATTGGTTGCTTTTTTCCTGCCTTCTATCCCTCCACTGAAGCAAGATCTCTCAACCAACTTACTCAAAGCCGTCCTCTATTTTGCTGTCCCCTGCAGTTTCCTCCATGCAATCCCAATATTATTCATCTCTGTAATTATTGTCTCTATTTCTGTTATGGTCTCTCCATATTTCGTTTGCCCTGAGGGTTATAAAATACTTTATGCATATATATATATATATATATATATATATATATATATATATATATATATATATATATATATATATATATATATATATGCCGGCGCCCTGGCCGAGGGGTTAGCAGCTTTCTCTGTAACCCCGAAAACTCTCGTGGTTGACGTGAGCGCACGAGAATTGAAATCGGTTCGAGTCGCGCCAGTGACTTATGAGAGTATGCAGCCGGTCGCTCAGAAAGCAATGGCAAACTACTGAGCGTAATCTTGCCAAGAAATCAACGTACACCTGAGAGATGTTGATGTTGACAGCGATATCCTGTAAAGGATATGCAAACCATATATATATATATATATATATATATATATATATATATATATATATATATATATATATATATATATATATATACACTAGCTGACCCGGCCCGGCTTCGCCCAGTCCTTGGAGGGGATCTATCTATCTATCAGTCTGTCTGTCTGTCTGTCTGCTTGTTTGTCTGTCTGTCTGTCTGTCTGGCTGACCCGGCCCGGCTTCACCCAGTCCCTGGTGGGGAGCATCTCATTTAATTCATATAAGTAATCATATAAGCTCCCGTTCCCGACTATCTGTCTGTCTGTCTGTCTATCTATCTGACCCGGCGTGGCTTCGCCCAGCTCCTGGCGGGGAGCATCTCATTAAATTCACACAGTAACTTAAAAGAATGTCCTTCCACACACCATCCATTATTTTTACATGACTGTAGATAACTTCTTTAAGCATAAAAAGATGAGTTACAATGTTATGCATTATGCATTATTTTTATGAAAACTTTGAAAATGCCTTAAAGATTATATCATTATTTATTATAACTCATATGCCTGTAAATAACTATAGACAAAGAGTTTATAAATCTTTGAAAACGATGCAAGCAATATGACTATAAAGTATATAGAAATGTTATTAAAAGTTATGCCCCTTGAAATAACTTTTCTAGAGTTAAGTCCCCTTGCTATTTAGAAATTATAATGAAAATTGAAATATTAAATTTTAGTAAGGAAGTAGCCGAAGAAAACCTAAAAATCTATGACGGAAAGTTGCACAGGAATGAAAAGAAAACGTGTTGAAAATTGCATCTCAATCGGATGGACCGTTCGCGAACGCATAAAGAACGGACATACATACAGTCTCTTTTATATATATAGATTATATATATATATATATATATATATATATATATATATATATATATATATATATATATATATATATATATATATATATATATATATATATATATATATATATATATATATATATAATACCATGTTAAAAAAACTACATCAGAGAGAAATAAGGTAAGTAAAACTTAGAATATTTTGCAATAGGTCGGTTTGAATAGAATGATAACATCAAGATTTTGATGGGAAGCATGATGTTTAATTGTGGATAACATCAAGATATATTTTGGGATAGAATGTTACTCTGTGGATAACCATCCATCCATCATGTGCCATGCCGGTACGCGTGGGCGGTCATGTTTTGCCATCTCACTCGATCACCAGAGCCATAGATCAGCTCCGTGTTTCTGTCTCGACCATGCCACGTAGCCAAGCCATCCAGGTATTTGCTTCTAGGTCTTCCCCTTGGTCTGTTCCCTTCGATCTTCCAAGTTGTCACCAAGTTCTCCAATTCATGTCTTCTCATAACATGCCCAAACAATTTTGACTGTCTACGTCTAATGTCTCTAATCAGTTTACGATCTTCATTTGTTTCTTGAAGGACTTGTTCATTGGTCTTTCTGGCTGTCCATGGTATTCTTTGCATTTTCCTCAGAAACCACATTTCTACGGCCATCAGATGTTTTTCAGCTTGACTGCTCATTGTCCAAGCTTCACATCCATAGAAAAGTACATGATCTATGTAGCACCTCAACACTTTTTTCTCGTTTCAATTGACATCTTTTTATTGGTCAAGTATGTTTTTCATCTTGCTAAAGGCTACTTTTGCCATGGCGATTCTTGATCTAATCTCTTCAAGGCATCTCCCATCAGATGTTATTACTGTTCCGAGATAATTGTACCTATTCACTTGTTTAAGAATATTCTCATTTACTTGTATATTACATTGTGGTATTTCGTTCTTCCTAGTGACGACCATAATCTGTGTCTTTTTACAATTTAATTCTAACCCTAGTTGCTCACTGTGTGTAACAATCGCATCTACTAAATGTTGCAGGTCCTGTTCATTGTCTGCAATCAAAACTGTCTGTGGTAACATCATGATCTTAAATGGAAGATATGCTGTTATACTGTGAATAACATAAAATTGTACTGGAAAAATTATGTTAGTCTTAGAGAACATCGGGAAATGAAAGGGAATATGGTGTTATACTGTGACTAACATCACGACATGAAGTGGAAGAGATGTTCGACTGTACGATGACATCAAGATACGAATTGGAAAAGATGATGGTATGCTGTGAATAAGATTAAGATACGAACTCAAAGAGATGACAGACTGTGGTTTACATTACCAAATGAAAATGAAAAATAAAGTATCCTATGAATAACATCAACATATTCACTGGAAAAGATGTTAGCTTGTAGATAACATCAAGATACGAACTGAAAAACATGTTGGACTGTGGATAACATGAATAAGTGGCCAGGAAGAATGATGTTATACTGTGAATAAGATCAATTTGCGAACTCTAAGAGATAGACTGTGGTTGACATTACCATCTGAAGAGGAAAAATTAATGGTCCTATGAATAACATCAACATATGCACTGGAAGAGATGTTAGACTGCGGTTGACATTATGATATGAACATTATGCATAGCCATCATAACAGACAGTCGTTCTGAAGACGGCATTCATATAATCTCAACACAAATTGCCTTTACTTTGTACATATATCTATGTAAATATTGCGATTTAATTCTTATTGTCTGTTTTCTCAGATCCTAGATTCAGTTATAAACATCACTATTATTCTAAGGGCTGTTAGATTTTCAGATTTACCATCAGTATCATTACCATATGCCATTTGGATACGTGTGGGCGGTCATGGTTGGCCTTTAATATGACCGCCAGTCCTGAATCAGGTCTGTGTTCGTGTCCAGATTTTGTCAGGCAGCTAAGTAATCAAATAAGTTATCCTACAGATTGTCAGGTATAATCTAATCTCAGCCTAAGAGCTGTTATAGCTTAAGAAACTACTTGGTTTCAATATCCACATCACTGCACTAGGGACATTACCACACATGCTCCGTCCCCCTGTTCAAAAGCGCCAGATGATGCCCCATACTGAGAGCACCAGTAGCAATTGTATCAAAGAGTCTTCAGACTTTTCCTCTTTGCGTTAAGTATCATCCAGACATTGTATCAAAGAGTCTTCAGACTTTTCCTCTTTGCGTTAAGTATCATCCAGACATCCTAATCACCCCTTTCGGAACCAGTGTGTCCAGATATGGATTCCCTGTTCACGGGCACTCTCCCATTGGTCCCTGACAGTCCCAACCACATGGCCAGTATTATGAAATATCTCTCAATTAGAGTTTTTTTTTTTTTTAATTTGCGTATCCTTTACAGGACATCGCTGTCAACATCAGCATCTTTCAGCTGTCTGTTGATTTCTTGGCAAGATTACGCTCAGTAGTTTGCCATTGCTTTCTGAGCGGCCGGCTCAGTTATCCCGCAAGTCACCAGCGGGGGTCGAACCGCTCCCAGTTCTCGCCCGCTACGAGACTCTGCGTGATAAACGGGATTACGGAGAAAGTGTTGTAACCCCTCGGCCAGAGAGACCGGCATTTAGAGGGATAGCAGTAGACAATATACCCACTGGTTTATTGCCCCACATACCTTCCAGAAAATAAATGATATGTCTGCAGCCTGCATTTTGTCGAAGATTGAGAGGATTTCCACTCGGAACACGCTACGTCCCACTTTCCGAAGCATATTCTGCGAGACTTTACAAATACAGCATGCCTGGTTATGCTGCCCTCCAGACATCAGAAGAATGGCATCGCAGCCTCTACTTCCATTCTCATGCTGAATGTTAAAGTAGCGTAATAAAAGTGTCCAGGTGTCTTGCTATGAAAACCCAATAACTCCCTTTACCTCTCTGTATAGGTGGTTAGGGAGGTGTGCGCGTGTGTGCGTGTGTGTGTGTGTGTGTGTAGGGAGATGTCAGTTGGTAGGGATGTGTGTGTATGGTTTGGAGATGTGTGAGTGGATGTGCGATGTGTGGGTTGGTGGAGGATGTGTGTGCGTGGGTGGGGAATATGTGGTCGATGGAGGTGTGGCTGGGGGATGGGTGGTTGGAGGTGTGGAAGGGGAGAGGATGTGCGGGTTAGGATGTGTATGTGGGTGGGCGCAGGATGTGTGGGTTGGTGGAGGATGTTTGTGTGTGGTGAGTGTGTTTGGGTTGGGGGAACAGGTGAGGGCAGTGTTTGTGGGTGGGGGATGGGTCGGTTGGTGGGGTATGTATGTGTCCCTGTGTGTGTGTGGGGGGGGGGAGGGTAGGTGGGGGGGGTGTGTTGTGTAGGGTGATGTGTGGGTAGGTGGGAGATGGGTCTCATAACATGTTAATTTGCCTTGTTTATGTTTACAACATTCATTTCGCAATGTTTATTTTTTCTTCCTATGTGAATGTATAATGCTCTTGATGAACGAAAGATGAGCGATTGGAAGGGCCGAATGTAAGACGGGTCTGCGTGCCCAATTTGTGACCCTTTTAAAATAATGTTGATTTGATTTGATTTGATTTCTCTCTATAGATCATCGGTGTACATAATCATATCGCTCAGTCGTGAGTTGTCTATTATCAGCAGTTGCACATACACTAGGTGTCACTTTCTGTTCATTCCCAACACTGTGAATACAACACCTGACTGTTAAGCTGTACTATGACCCATCATTTCCACAAACTTGATTGATTGTGTCTTTAGTTCGTGCCACCCAATACTTGCCTTGTTTCAACATATTCTCTTGGAATATTTGAAATCTTCTCATAGGGGATGCTCACTGTCTGCTGCAACCTTAAGGTCCAACTTGACCTGGAGCTCTCTGTACCTGTCATATGTGGATGGTAAGATGAGTAAATGCTGCATTCATGCACTAAGCGTATCTCTTGTACAGCTCAGAATAACGCGTATACTTTAATTTTATATGATCTGCAGCATCAACAGCTGGCTTTGAGATGGTGTGAGCATATACTCCATCACCGAAGTGATCAGATGTTGGTCAAGGATGAATACAGTTCTTTACTTCAACACCGCAGCTGTCATCATTTTCAGAGCATCGAGCCGCTTCTTGGTCCTTGGCAATACATCTCGCACACTATCCTTGAAGGACAAACTTCTGTTAAAGATTATTCCCAGGACCTTGAGTGTTTTCTCTGTTAATCAAATTGCCGATTGTTATTACTTTTTCGCTGACAGTTATGTTCTTCGGTGACTGCCATGGTATGGCTGCTTTGTTTGGTTTGATGACAGCCTGTTTCCGTGCACCACTCATCCATATTGTCCAGCACAAACTACAGCTGACTAGATATGTATGTCCTGTCTCTACCATATCTATACAATAGGAAATCATTGGTCAATGTTCTTCCAGTACATGATGCTTCCATTATCGCTATCCTATTTGAATAGATGTAGAAAAGCACCAACGAAATTATAAATCGGTATGCTAGTTATGGTGAAATAATGGGTGGCTCCGGGGACTAAGAACAATCTTGCATTTATACAATTCAGTTCAGTTCAGTCGCGGTTCCAACATCACAGAAACGGGTCGTCCCCACTATGCTCCGTTCCTGTGCCAGTGAATATCACATAACATGTTCCTCACTACCCCATGTGAAAAGTGGAAAAGCAGGAGTCTCGACAAACCTTGCATTTATACAAGCAGCCGCAATCCATTTCACGATCCAGTGACAGAACTCCTTATCCATAATCGTCTGTTTTGAAAGGTCACAATTAACTCGTACGCATCCTCAAGATTCAATGCCGCTACAGCAGTCTCATGCTTAATCTGAAAGCCTTCTTACACATCACAGTCAAGGGCCGTCACATTTGCAAAAGTACCCTCTGTTGTTGGTCGATAACTCTTTTCCAACACTTTGCTAAAATTATTCTGTAACGTAAAGAAAGATCTTCAGACTGAATTATATTCTTCAAAAAGCAGCATTGATTAACGAACAAATTTACTTCTGTTTGATAAAACTAAAAACAAACTTCTAGTCCCCATCATGGTGGTTAGGCATTGAACCGCTACGGTCTCTGGAGTATTTATTCTTGTGGCTGCCGTTTGCATTTCACATTTTCCTCACGTTGGACTGGTGGTATATGGTTCCGTCGCCCTGCTACTGAGTGAGTGCGTGGCGCGACTATGTGAGCTGTGATATTCACGTGGAATGCTTTTACATGTCCGCTTTTGTTTTAACAGTGACCTGCATGTTCGGAACAATGGTTACCGGTTGTTGCTGAATTGAATGATTTGCCTTTTCGGTTCACGAGTGCATTTTTCAGGAGACTCCTGGGAGTCGATGCTGGAGCTACGGAGTTAGTGCTTTGTGCGGTACTTTCGGCGGGTCGCCTTGCGGAAAGAGACCGAGCCATATGCGAGAACCCGGGTCAATGAAATCATTCTGGTGACTGCCGATTCCATCGACGATGAACTGTAATTTTCGTGGATGACTTTTGTGTTGGCATTCTGGCGGCGGCATTATGCACAGTGTACCTGTGCGGGATGTTGGATTGCCGAGACTCCTGACCCACTTTTCACATGGGACAGTGAGGGGCATTCCGTGTGAAATTCTTATTATTATTATTTCGTTCGCCTGAAATATGTTTATAACTGCAATGTTGTCTCTTGTATGAATCTAACTGGCACAGGAACGGAGCATAATGGGGACGACACGTGTAGTTGGAACTAACTAACTGACTGACTGACTGACTGACTGACTGACTGACTGACTGACTAACTGACTAACTAACTAACTAACTAACGTGGTAAGTATGTTTTGGTACGTTTTCCGAGGTTTAATGGCGTTTCAGTTACGGAACTTTAAGTAACACGCGTCACGTAAAATCAATATTTCTCTTCAGGAAGACGAGATTCTCAGGGTAACTCATTATACACATTGGCCTCAAATTGTTACAATCTGTACTGTTTTGTTTTCTGGAACTTAAAAACGAACTTCGTCGAATCCCCTTACCAGGGTGTCTGTGGGAGCTGGATGTGTAATTACAGTGTTTGGATAGATCGTCTGTGGGAGCTGGATGTGTAATTACAGTGTTTGGATAGATGGTCTGTGGGAGCTGGATGTGTAATTACAGTGTTTGGATAGATCGTCTGTGGGAGCTGGATGTGTAATTACAGTGTTTGGATAGATGGTCTGTGGGAGCTGGATGTGTAATTACAGTGTTTGGATAGATCGTCTGTGGGAGCTGGATGTGTAATTACAGTGTTTGGATAGATGGTCTGTGGGAGCTGGATGTGTAATTACAGTGTTTGGATAGATGGTCTGTGGTAGCTGGATGTGTAATTACAGTGTTTGGATAGATCGTCTGTGGGAGCTGGATGTGTAATTACAGTGTTTGGATAGATCGTCTGTGGGAGCTGGATGTGTAATTACAGTGTTTGGATAGATCGTCTGTGGGAGCTGGATGTGTAATTACAGTGTTTGGATAGATGGTCTGTGGGAGCTGGATGTGTAATTACAGTGTTTGGATAGATCGTCTGTGGGAGCTGGATGTGTAATTACAGTGTTTGGATAGATGGTCTGTGGGAGCTGGATGTGTAATTACAGTGTTTGGATAGATGGTCTGTGGGAGCTGGATGTGTAATTACAGTGTTTGGATAGATGGTCTGTGGGAGCTGGATGTGTAATTACAGTGTTTGGATAGATGGTCTGTGGGAGCTGGATGTGTAATTACAGTGTTTGGATAGATGGTCTGTGGGAGCTGGATGTGTAATTACAGTGTTTGGATAGATGGTCTGTGGGAGCTGGATGTGTAATTACAGTGTTTGGATAGATGGTCTGTGGGAGCTGGATGTGTAATTACAGTGTTTGGATAGATGGTCTGTGGGAGCTGGATGTGTAATTACAGTGTTTGGATAGATGGTCTGTGGGAGCTGGATGTGTAATTACAGTGTTTGGATAGATGGTCTGTGGGAGCTGGATGTGTAATTACAGTGTTTGGATAGATCGTCTGGTGTACATGTATAATTACATCTATATTGCATTTTAAAGAAAATCTTGAAACTCATTTCATTAATCTCTTGTAGATGTCAGCATGGCTGAATGGATAAGAGCGGTCTCTCTTAAACTTCCTGTATGCTGATGCCAAGGCAGCAGGTTTAACCCCGACACCGGTCAGTTGGGCTAAAATATTGACTTCTTGTCCTTTACTTTAAACGTAAATTACATGTTAGGACATAGAAGACAATTCACAAAAAATGTTGCTGATTACAGAGACCAGCCTGGGGGAATCGGAAAGCTAAGGGAACAGAGACGACAAAGAATATATAGAATACAGATAGTAATATGCTGCGCTCATTAATAATACGTACACGCAGTTTTCAACGGCAGTTGAAGAACAAGAGAATTCCCAACGGCGACATAGGGAAATACAATATAAATATTTACAGAAGATTGCGCCATAAAAGGTGCCGCGAGCTGTGGCATCTGAATGTTTGTGGAGAAAATAATGTAGCCCGGGTTTTGTTTCAGACATTAGAATGAACAGACAATTGATTTATGACATGACTTGGAAGTCAAACATCAGTCAATGCAAAGTAATCAATCCCTTTCCTATACATTTGTAATGAAATAGAAAAATTCCTGATTTTGCATTTCTGACATTAGTTTTATGTTCTCCACGGACAGAAATGAATCCTGATGTCTTAAGTAATCATTTTTCTTCTTCTTCTTCTTCTTCTTCTTCTTCTTCTTCTTCTTTCTTCGGGTGCCTAGTCTGGAGCAGAAACAGGCGGTCATAACTCCATCGTCTCTATCATGTGCATTTATTAATCCCATTGTGATTGCAAAGAGATTGGCGTAGCTGGAAGGTTTGACGCCCTGAAGCTCTCTCCGCTTGCTGTATTGCCTTCCTCTACACACAGGTCAGCTGGACTTAATTTTTGCTTCTCGTCCTTGAATTGGGGAAGTAAATTACGAGAAGAAGTCGTTAAGTAAAAGAAATTTTATGAATAACTTTTTGACAATAGTGTGAACTAGAAATATTGTGGGCATTATTTCTCAATATAATGCCCCTGCCTGTCAACACACTTGATCCACCTATCCACAAGCTTGGTGATGCCTTCTAGTGAAACGTAATTGGGTATAGCCTTAAACTAATTTTGCACCGTTTCCATTACCTTGTTGTCATCTGCTTACCTCTAACCCCACAAATGTTCTTTCAAGGGTCCAAACTAGTGAAAGTCTTATGGCGCCAAATCTTGGACTGTATGCTGGATGTTTCAAGACTTCAAATTTCAGAGCACTTGTATCAACTGAATGCGCAGCCATATGGGGGAGTGCGTTGTCCCTTCGCACAATTCATTAATGGAGTTTTGTCTTCCATTTTTTATACACTCTTCCAGATTCAAACAGCTGTCTCCAGATTGAACTATCATTCTTCAACAGAGTTCACAAGGATTCATGAACCCCTCTAACCACAAATTAACAAACTGTGGTAAAGTCTTGTTGTTCTTCCATGGTGTAAGTCGATGGTGGGGGAAGTCATTTAATAATCGCTATTGCGTATGCGCAAACTACTCGATCCTCACAACCTCTACATGGAGTATTGCTTACGAGCCCGTTAATATCCTGAAATAAGATTTTCCATTGTGCATATGCATTTTATAATAAAGTTCCTATTACTTAATGACCTTCGCTATTACAGGCACTTCAGAAGTCGGAGAGGCTGACTGCTAGGAACAATGGTAACAGGAAAAGCTAACCCTCACACAAGCGCAGTAGCGAGCGCGCGCTACCATTAGCGACTACTACAAGTAGTGATAGTAGCACGTGAATGAACGACATTTGACTTCACAGCGAGTGAACGCAAACCAGAAGTTTTTTTGTTTTTTTTTTTCTAAATCACTGAGGCTTTTAATATGATCAAAGTACTTAAGTTTGCCAGGCTTGGTGTTATTTCTGAGTCAGTTTTCTCCTTTGTTCAAATCTTATATAATGTTTGTATTGTTCTTCTTGTTGAACACAGTAAGATTGTGTCTATAACATTTAAGTTCATTGTCATGTGGATGAGTGGCTGGCCGAGTGGCTAGAACGCCGGACTCTCCTTAGGAAGACCCGCGTTCGATCCCTCGGCAAGATGCCGGATCCTTTTCTGTCGGGAGCAAAAAGAAAATCTTAACCTGCACAGTTCGCAGTGCGACCGCACTAGCCAGGCGGCCTTAATTCCTCAGGCTCAAAGGCTCCTCTGCCATACACCCCAAGATACTATATTGGCACTAAATGGCAGTTGTTTTTTTGTTTTTGGCAGTGGCAGTCATTATCATGCGTCATGTCGATTAGCGTGGGCGGTCATGATTAGCCATGTCCAGAGCCCTGGATCAGTCCCGTGTTCTTGTCTCTATTATGCCTTATGGCTATGTCATCCACGTATTTATCCCTCTCCCTCTCTCTCCATTGTTTATTTCCCATCAATCGTACCACTTGTCACAAAGTTTCTCAGTTTGTTTTTTTCTCCTTATACTATGCCCAAAAACTATTGACTGTCCACGCCTGATTTCTCGAAAACAATGTACGGTTTTCGTTTATTTCTAGTATTACTTGTTCGTTGTTATTCTGCCTGTTTCACTCATTTTGTTCAGAAACCGCATTTAAGTTCAGAAGCGCATTTTACACTTAAGATGTTTTGTTTACAAGGGAGAAATGGAAGGCAAGTGTGCGGGTCGGAGATTCTTACGATCTTGAGACAGGCATTTTTTTTTTTTTTTGGACACATAATTCCCAGCGCTAGAAAATGTTTGGGAGATCAAGTGAAAGGCGAGATACTGCCTTATTGCCCAATAGCTCGCTGTTTGGTCAGCTAAGATTAAACCTAGTACCACGTGTAAGAGAGACCTGATAGTTCGGTGGACAGACGGTTTTTCGATATGGCCGGTGGTCAAGTACCACATGTAAGAGAGACCTGATACTGCCTTGGATAGCAGGATTTTCGACCGGGCGGGTGGTCAGGTACCACATGTAAGAGAGACATGATAGTGTCATGGACAGCCGGACCTGTGGTATTGGCTCGAAACCGTATCACGGCGGATAGTTTTCTTTTCTCATGTAGGCTTCCAGGTCGGACCAGCCTTAAATTGACTACCAGTAAATGTTGTGGGAAGTAAGATAGCCTACTGGCACTGGGCGCGTCACTAATAGAGTGCCGTTTGTCCCATATAAATATGAGTCTAACGCCAGGACGTGGAAAAGCGTCCTTTATTTAGATACTCTACCTACATTATACCCAATATATGTAGTAGCCCAGTGGTTTGAGTACTCGCTAGTCGATCCGGCTGTCTTAGGTTTAAATCGCCGTGAGGCGGGTTGTTTTATACTGACGGCTAGGTTTCGGGGTCGACAGTAGCTCATAGAAGCGAATAACAAAATGTAATATTCAAGAAATTAAGGACCACTGATCTGCTACTGACCACATGAATGTCGACTGGTATAATAATATTGATCTAATAGGCGGCAGGTTGAAATCCCGTTATGCATATAGCATTTAATCTTTATATTGTCCAGTCTGTCCTCTGTTCTCTACTTCGTTCCTTTGCTCACTATGAGTGTCAATCAATATTTGTGAGTTTAAATTCCTGCCGCAGCAGGTTAGTGGCTAGACACCCGCCTGCGGCCCAGAGGTTATGGGTTTTATGCGCCTCGGGGTGGAATCGAATTTTAAAAGTTGACCTCGACTCCCAGGTCGACCTAGTCTAAATGAGAACCAGGAAATTCAATCACTAATGTTAGTGAGTTTTGTAGCAATGATTTTTGCATATTTCCCATGCCTTTGTAACGCAATATCTTCTATATTGTTGTTGTTGTTCTCGGCTAGCCTCAAGTGATGTATGGATGATATAATGTATGAAAGAGAGTGATAGAAGAGCAGAATGTTAGACGGACCTGAGTGCCCAAGTCTTAACCCTTTGAAAATGAAGTGTGATCGCTCGTTCATATCAAACCTGAAGCCAATTGGCAGGGCGTATGATCATGATGATGATGACGAAGAAGGTAATTGGGTGGTGGCGACAGTTTCAGGAAAACGCCATTTGAATGGTTAAATCCGCCGCAGATAAACAGGCTATCAAGTTAATCAAATTTCCACTGGCTAAACATTACACTAATGAAATTCACCACCATACACTTCAGGACTCGGCAAATGAATAATAAATTGTGCATAAGCATGAAGACTCGGCTAATCATTTAAGATTGAACGCAAAGCGACAGGTTCAAGTACTCGCTGTTGAGTAATTACGTCTCTTTCTGAGCTCGTTGTAAACGAGTCTGCACGGAAAGCATCTGGAGATTATATCGTGTATTATAACTAATACACTAATAGAAAGGTCAATAGAGAAACAGAGAGACATATATTTGTGTTTCATAGATTATACTAAGGCATTTGATAAAGTAAAACATGATGAGCTGATTAAAATGTTGGAAGATATCAACATTGATGGGAAAGATTTAAGAATAATAAAGAATGTTTACTGGAACCAAGTAGCAGCAATTAAAATGGGAAATAAGAGGGTAGTTACGAACAGATAAAGCTAGGAGTACGACAGGGGTGTGTCTTGTCACCAGATCTCTTCTCCCTATATAGCGAAGTAATAATGAGAGAGATCAAAGAGAAGCCAGGAATACTAGTTGGAGGTTATAATATAAATAATATACGCTATGCAGATGACACAGTATTGGTGGCGGATAATTCAGCAGACATGCAACAATTGTTGGACGTTTTAGTAACAGAGAGTGCAGGGAAGGGACTCTCCTTGAATATCAAGAAAACAGTAACAATGGTAATATTAAATAAAATGGTGACACCTAAATGTGACATAGAAATAGAAGGAAAAATCCTTAACCAAGTGGATAATGTTAGATACCTAGGGGCATTTATAACATCAGATGGAAGATGTACAACAGAGATTAGGAGCAGAATAAGACAGGCAAAAGCCGCATTTCAGAAAATGAAGAGTATCTTATGCAATAAGTCACTATCACTGAGTGTAAGAAAGAGAGTGCTGAAATGCTATTTAGAACCAGTTTTGCTGTATGGCAATGAATCTTGGAATGTAAATGAACAAATTAAGAAGACATTAGAAGCAACAGAGATGTGGTTCCTGAGACGAATGTTGCGAATTCCTTGGACTGCCAGAGTAACTAACGACGACTGCCTGAAACACGCTAATGAAACTAGATCATTATATACAACAATAAGACAGAGACAAACATCTTTCTTCGGTCATGTGATGAGAAGAGAGGCATTGGAGAACATCGTGACAACTGGAAAGATCGAGGGGAAGAGGGGCAGAGGCAGACCAAGAGAAATGATGCTGGATGGATTGAGACGGTGGCATGGAGGAATATCAGCAGCAGAGTTGATCCAGAAAACCGAAGACCGAGATCTGTGGAGAGCCATGAACGCCTACGCCATCCGGCATGGCACTTGATGATGATGATGATGATTATAACTGTTGCAATCATCCTGTAAAGAAATGGCTATTGGAAATTCCATACATTTGAGAAATAAATTTTCTGCTTGTGTTATTCGTTGGAGAAGGTAAAGGTAATTAATTATATGTCAGATATCGATTTACGAATATTGATGTACGAACATTGATGTATTAACCAGTCATATACACCACCATCATTTTTCATGATGATAAGCGTGGATTGTCATAGTTCGCCATATCACATGATCATCAGAGTCTTCGATCAGGTCTGTGTTTTTGTCCCGACACTGCCATGTGGTCAAGCCATCCAGATATTTAACTCTGATATTTAATATCAGATATATTTAACCATTCACCATGCTCATCATTGACAGGTCGACAGTTTGACGTAAAGAAATCCAGATGAGAATCCAGAAAATGAATTTTCAAAGACATGTTGCAGCCAAGACTAGAATACTTTAGAAAGAGATTTTCTACAATTTCACTGTAATTATCAGATCTGTTGTTTCCAAGAAAATTGTCCATCACTGACTTAAATGCTAAGCATGTTGGGTTTTCCCTTCCAATGGAACAGCAATGAAACTGGTTATAATGAAGTTTATGAATTTGCGGACAAAGGAATATTCCCTCTATTATTTTAGCTCTCAAGTGAGGGATAAGGCCGAACGCCTCTAGGCCTATGTCGCTCAGCCGTTGCTCACCTCTCCTAAATAGAGGTGAGATGCTTCCGTCCTTTACTTTGGGACGTTAATAACAAGTACCTCTGAAGTCGGAGTGGGTTCGTCTGAAGGCGAGAGACACCGGTAAAAGGGATGGCAAACCAACACGCAAATTTCAGTCCCGTACTACTTTAATGGTGTGCAGGAACTACGCTTGAGTTTAAGCGAGCGAGCAAGAAAGGAAAGAATTGTAGCTTAAAAGAATGAAGACGTTTACGAATTTGCGGACAAAGAAATACACCCTTTATTATTTTAGCTTCACCCAGTCTTTGAAATTTTCTAATGAGGTATTTGAAAGCCTCTGTTTTCTCCATTGCCTTGAAACATTTTCTTTCATGAGACCCATCTTAATGTGAAAAGGTAGCAAGAACATCTTGCTGTTGTCGACAAGTGCTGGGTTCTCAAAATTCTTTCTTCCAGGCTGCAATGACTGCCTAATTGACCAATTCCTTCTGATGTAATGATCAATTCGTGCACGGCTATCCCACTCACAGAGAAAGCAAAAGTACTTGGCCTATCCACCTTGTAGTCCAAGCAAATGAGCGACCACTTTTATGACACCGCAGAGTGATCAATGAAGATATTCTTAGTTTATACATTCTTTCATATGAACTGCGTGACCAACTGGAATTGAGGGTAACATGCTACCATTATTCAACAAAACAGCTTTAAGACTCGTCTTGGATTAATCAATGAAAATCCTCCTCTCGCCCGATTTGTAATTGATTTTGAGGGCTGCCATTAAACCAGAAATGTTGTGACAAGCAGATAGGTCACTCCCTTTGAAAAAGAGAAATGGCTTCTGGTGGTTCCTATACACATAAATTCTAACATCTTTTGTCAGGAGATATCACTGTTGCAATCTGGAACCCAAAAGCTCCACCTTGTTCTTCGGTAAATTCAGATCTCTTACAGGTAGTGGATGCTGTTTGCTCAAAATCTGGGTCGCTTGAGGTTGATGGTTCAGTAGCACCAATGCCCTCTTCTTCATTAGTGGAAGCTGCTGAAAATGGTTCTGGCACTTTGGGATCTGGTAGGTCATCGCAATGTGGTACCGGACTTATTGCAGAAGGGATGTTTAGATATTCCAAAGTCCGTTGTTTCTTCTTTAATATGCCTTTCCCAGTGGGCGCTCTCCAAATCATTGGGACTGGAAAATACATAGCTTGCCTTTCGTCAACCACAGTGTAAGATGTGCTGCACATGTATTGCAGCATATGTGTGGCGTCCAGCTCTTATCTTGACCTCCTATTCTGCAGCAAAAACAAACTGTACGCCTTCTTAATCACTTTAGTTATATTTCGTGTTTGTGATACAAATGTCAGCTCACCACATATATAACATAAATGATATATAATTTCTATATAATAATAATAATAATAATAATAATAATAATAATAATAATAATAATAATAATAATAATAATAATAATAATAATAATAATAATAATAATAATATAAGAAATATAACAGAAGCGCTGTTCACACATGTCCTAGGAATGTCTAACTACGATACTTTTGATAAGGACAAATGCACTAATGGCAAAATTTTATCAGAGATAAGATATTTATGCACAACAGTGATGTAATCATGGGTAGGATTGCATTGTCAACTTCTAGTTACATTTTTATTGGTCATTAGAAAAAAAAATTTTGCAATTGCCTACAATAGTTCCGTTACATATATAAATTAACTAAAATTAAATAAACTAGTAGCATATATCTTGAAAATTATAGCACATCAACATTTTTTTTTTGTCATTTTCATTTCCAGCACACCAACATTTGTTAAGATCAGGTATGTTAATATCTGGTACATTTTGCTTGTTGACCCACGTTTCACATTCATATAACAATGTAGGTTCTATAAAGCACTTCAAAATTCTTTTTTCAATACAGCTGTTTAATTGGTCAATATGCTTTTCATCTTAAGAAATACTACCTTTACCATAGCGAATCTTGTACTAAATTCTACAAACAACACACTTTCCATCAACTGTTATAATTGGTCTAAGATAGTTATATTTATTTACTTGTCTACAAATGTTTCTGTTTACTTGGATGTTACATTGTGGTATTTATTTTTTCTTGGATATAATGAGATGAAGTGAGCAACTCCAATCTTCTCCGCTTTGTATCCCCAAAAAATTGTTAAATTCCTAATGATGCAAGCTGGGTCAACCCCAGAGACTTACTTAAGAAAAATCCCGGTACAACAGACGAAAGAACTCTGGATCCTGGCTGAAGTCAGGAAAGATCCCGGTACAACAGGTGATTGAACTCTGGAGACTGGCTGAAGTCAGAAAAGATCCTGGTATAACAGGTGATTGAACTCTGGAGCCTGGCTGAAGTAAGAAAAGATCGCGGTACAACAGATGACTTAACTTTGGAGCCTGGCTGAAGTCAGAAAAGATCCCGGTACAACAGGTTATTGAAATCTGGAGCCTGGCTGAAGTAGGAAAAGATCGCGGTACAACAGATGACTGAACTTTGGAGCCTGGCTGAAGTCAGAAAAGATCCCGGTACAACAGGTTATTGAACTCAGGACGATGGCTGAAGACAGAAATGGCGTTTCTTAAGTTGTATGTGAGAGTGTGTATGTTGTAAGTGCGTACATGTGAGTGCGTGTCAGAGAGGGGAATCAAGAGAGAGAGAGAGAGAGAGAGAGAGAGAGAGAGAGAGAGAGAGAGAGATATTCGGGTGTGTGTATCTTTGAGAGAGAGAGAGAGAGAGAGAGAGAGAGATTCGGGTGTGTGTATCTTTGAGAGAGAGAGAGAGAGAGAGAGAGAGAGAGAGAGAGAGATTCGGGTGTGTGTATCTTTGAGAGAGAGAGAGAGATTCGGGTGTGTGTATCTTTGAGAGAGAGAGAGAGAGAGAGAGAGAGAGAGAGAGAGATATTCGGGTGTGTGTATCTTTGAGAGAGAGAGAGAGAGAGAGAGAGAGAGGGGGGGAGAGAGAGATTCGGGTGTGTGTATCTTTGAGAGAGAGAGAGAGAGAGAGAGAGAGAGAGATATTCGGGTGTGTGTATCTTTGAGAGAGGGAGAGAGAGAGAGAGAGATTCGGGTGTGTGTATCTTTGAGAGAGAGAGAGAGAGAGAGAGAGAGAGAGAGAGAGAGAGAGAGAGAGATTCGGGTGTGTGTATCTTTGAGAGAGAGAGAGAGAGAGAGATTCGGGTGTGTGTATCTTTGAGAGAGAGAGAGAGAGAGAGAGAGAGAGAGAGAGAGAGAGAGATTCGGGTGTGTGTATCTTTGAGAGAGAGAGAGAGAGAGAGAGAGAGAGATTCGGGTGTGTGTATCTTTGAGAGAGAGAGAGAGAGAGATTCGGGTGTGTGTATCTTTGAGAGAGAGAGAGAGAGAGAGAGAGAGAGAGAGAGAGAGAGAGAGAGAGAGAGATTCGGAAGTGTGTATCTTTGAGAGAGAGAGAGAGACAGAGAGAGACAGAGACAGAGAGAGAGAGAGAGAGAGAGAGAGAGAGAGAGAGAGAGAGAGAGAGAGAGAGAGAGAGAGAGAGAGAGAGCTTGTATATCTATTGTAATGAGCAAAATTAAAGTACCCCTTTTCACGCCTCGCTAGGTATTGGGTATATGATGGTAGTGCTATATTTCAGACAAATCCTCACTGGGTGGGTGATGTGGTAATCTCACGCCTGTGGTCCTTACTTTCCTGAAGATATCCTGGTAATCACTTTAGGCTGGGGCGACTATGGACTCATTTCAGGGAAAGAATTCTGGCCCCGATGGATATTTGAACTCACGACCATCGGGCGGTAGTCAAACGTGATCTGTCATAATTGAAAACCTTAAATAATAACACTGCAACCTACCATGCAGGCCGTAAGAGGCGTCTAAGGTGGGCTGACTGTTTTGCACTCTCTGGCTTTGAGCTCAAGGGGAGTCCATGCAGGAGCTATACTTCTAGTGCACTGGACTGATTTAGTCAGAATCAGCACACCGGATGTTTAAGAGCGTGCGCTCTTATCCATTAGGCCACGCTCACCCCAGGACAGTTGACTTGAAAGTGGGCACCTCATTCAGGAGATAACTTGAGCTTGAAAATGACTTGAAAATGCAACCAATAATGAACAATTCTACACATGGCTTGGTATGAGTTGCATGGGATCTTAGGTTCCAATGGAAGATAAAAGGCCGAGGAAAGGAAAGACGAAGAACCGTGAATACATATTTCTTACGTGTGTATGTGTGTGAATATGTGTGTACGTGTCTATGTGTATGTGAGAGAAAGAGAGAGAGAGAGAGAGAGAGAGAGAGAGAGAGAGAGAGAGAGAGAGAGAGAGAGAGAGAGAGAGAGAGAGAGAGAGAGAGAGAGAGAGAGAGAGAATAAGAGAGTTGGAGAGAAGTGAATTTTTCTGTTATGTTAATTGTATGTACTTTACACAACATTGCAACCAACTGCAGGATTTGCTGGCTATTTGTGATTTACTAGACAAATCTGGTTCAGTAGTTTGACATTGTTTTCTAAACGGCATACACCTGATAACAGACATCAACGCAAAGCTTCTCCATCATCGGCAGCTGGTTTCGAACATCATCGGCAGCTGGTTTCGAACCATCCACTTGGTACGACGGGGAATTATAGGGAGACTATCGTCTCCCTATATCTCCTAGCCAATGCGCCGCTTAAGTTGTCTATTTATGGGAAATTGAATATCGTCAATAGGACAAAGATTGCACTCGTGGCCAGAACAATCCATATTTAATGTTGTCTTACAGGCTTTCTCGGGATGTTACCCATCCATATGTTACGTTGTTTTTCCAGCCTATCTCATGATGTTTTTGAACCATATGTAACGTATGGCAGCCCATCTCATGATGATGTCCATTCATATGTAACGTTATATTGCACCCTATCTCATGATGATGTCCACTCATATGTAACGTTCTATTGCACCCTATCTCATGATGATGTCCACCCATATGTAACGTTGTATTGCGGCCCATCTCATGATGTTGTCCATCCATTTGTAACGTTGCTATGACCTTGCCTACGTCCCCTCCTCCTTTCACGTTAATAAAGCTTTTAACTAATTCCCAATATTACGTAGCGATGTGACAGGTTCAATGCCTCTTTCTCGCTTCCTCAGTTCAAAAACAATCTGCGATATCTGTCTATAATTTGGGCGTCGAAGCGTTACCGCGACTTCGTAACCATAAGCTAAATGCTCTGGCAATTACTATTAGATGGCAAGCTAAAGCTTAAAATGTATACACTGATGTTCATTAGCCGGTCTCCATAGCGTAAAGGCTTGCGAAAGCAATTCGTGAGCCGCTTACGAGTTCGAAACACGACAGAGACCAATTCGGCAGCAGACCGTCTCGCGCTGCGGATTTAGCGTGTTGGTATGGGAGCCGATCGTTCAGAAAGCAATGGCAAACGCATTTATTCATTTCTTCAATAGCATGTCCTTTGCAGAACCTCGCTCCCATAACAACCCTCCGTAAAACTTAAATGTTTTATTTCATGGTTGTTATGGTTTCTTGGCAAGTTTTGCAGAAGGTAGTTTGCCATTGCTTTTCTTCTGGGCAGTGACTGTACTATTTGGTGGCCATAGCCATTGTCTCTACTGATGAGATCATCTGCCTATCACCGCAGAGTGCAGACCATAACCAACAACAATCTGTCGGCTGCTCTCACACTCCATCCACCACCTGCTTCCATGGCTTCACGTAACCCTGATCGGCGGGCTAAACGGGTACTCCACCTTGCTCAAGGGTGTCGCGTAGACTAACGGGGGAAGGGAGGCATCTTACATATCCTTTGATAGGGGAACGTAAAACATGCCAAGACATCAACAGCGGCTGAAAAATGCTGGAGTTGACTGCAATGTCCTGTAAATATGATATGCAAAAAAAAAAAAAGAAATGTTCATTTCCTTGTACATTACTCTAAATCAAAGGGAGATAACATATAAATTCTGGCTGTCAGAGTGGTCGAATGTACATTTATCTCCCGTACTTAATTCCTTCTTCCAGGTGCGGCATATCTTTCTATCTTTTTTCATTACCTATGTCCTCACTGCTACCTAAATATATGTATGATGAAAGTTCTTGAAACAGATTATGATAAACATCCCCCAATGAGGAGCGACACATGCTTGTGCCAACTTTGGGCTCAATATCAACTTGGAGAAGAATGTAGTTATGTACCAGTCAGCTCCAGGGAATAATCACACTGTGCAGAATAACAAAGTGAATGGTCATAGACTAAGTGTTGTGGACAAATTCACCTATCTTGGGAGCACTGTGTCACAAGCTGCTACAATTGATGACGAAGTAAATGCAAGAATCTCCAAGGCAGCGCGGCCTTTGGCAGACTGTACAAGAATGTATGGGACAGAGATGGAATAAGCCTGTAAACAAAGCTGAAAGTCTACAAAGCAGTTGTATTATCCACACTGCTATATGCTTGTGAAACCTGGACTGTTTATCAGCGACACGCTAGGAAATAAACCACTTCCACACAGTATGCCTTAGGAAGCTATTGAAGATTAAATGGCAAGACAAGATCCCAGACACTGAAGTCCTAGAAAGAGTGTTCATGCCCAGTATCCACACTCTACTAATGAAGAATCAGATTCGCTGGGCTAGTAACTTAACTCGCATGCCAGATCACAGGCTCCCTAAACGAATTTTTTTACGGCGAGTTGCGTTGTGGTAAACGCTCCCAGGGCGGCCAGAGGAAACGCTTTAACGACACTCTGAAAATCTCACTGGATGCTTTTGGAATTCATCATGACACCTGGGAGACTGCAGCCAGAGACGGAAATACGTGGCGTGCATCATTACGTAAGGGTGCAGTCACGTGTGAGGCAACCATGACTGCAAGAGCTGTGAAGAAAATGCAGGAAAGAAAAACCACTGCAGGAAATCCTCCTCCAGAAACGTCAAGCATGCTTTGTCCATATTGTCAACGAACATTTCGAGCCCAAATAGGCCTTATCAGCCATCTTAGAACTCACGGCTCCATACTTTCAACCCCACTAGGTGAAATGAATGGTCATCATCATTCTTGATGGACAAACAACACAGGAGCGACACAGCCTAAAATGGTACCAGAACTGTCGACGGAAGTAAAGGCGGCCTGTGTGGTATTGACCACAACACCCTTTGAGTGCTGATTTGTCTCTACATATATGAGGCCAGCACCATATGTCCAATATGCTTCAGTGTGTGTAAACAGTCTCTTTTCACGCTATTTTAGTGCCACCCAGCCAAGAATGTGTGTGTAAACAGTCTCTTTTCACGCTATTTTAGTGCCACCCAGCCAAGAATTTTTCACAGTTGAATAGTTACATGGCTAGTACAGTATTGTTGTTGACCGAACTTGGTTAAGTGGTCAACATCATCTTCCACTTTTGCCGTCAAACGTCATAGGGAGGAATAATTGACTTTCTTGGATAGTGTCATTCCATGTTGTTGTATGGAATATAAAGAAAAAGCAGCGGCTGCAGCAGGATATAACAATATGAATTTGAAACAAATAGGTACGTAAAACTCCTGCGAGAAGAAACGTACTAAACAATAACATCAACAACGTTAACATACCTTACAAGGAGATCCATCGTATCGCGAAATACAGGTAAACATCCGAAATCAGAAGCACTCAATAAATATATAAAATGAATAATAAAATAAAATAAAATAAACTACACACAAACGCGTACAATACGGCACAATTAAAAGTGGGTTGCCAGATAAGATTAAAGTAGCCAAAAATATGTGAACAGTCTGCTAAGAAAATCTAAGGGTGTGGGGACAGTTAGGTATAGATATGGGTGGGTGGGGGGGGGGGGGCATCATTGTGATAGATAGTGTAAACAATAGGGGAAGATGCCACAGTTATACCGTAGCGTCCACAACCGTATTGATGCCTGCCGGATGGATGCATCCCAGATTGTTGATTAGCTGGCATTCAATTTGGAGTCTGACAGGGCTATTGGAATAGCAGGGTTTTAATGCGGTGACACATACATCGTCGACTCCATTATGGTTGGAGGAATTGAAATGGTTGGGGACAGGTTTGTCAGCGCCCTGATTGATGTCCCTGAGGTGTTCTCTAAAACGGTCAGCAAGACGTCTGCCCGTTTGGCCAATGTATTTCATGTCACATCGTTTGCAGATGATGACATAAATCAGATTCCGGGATGTACAAGTGAAAGAATCTTTCAAGGTGAAGGTGCCTCGGGGAAATGCAATCTCTGGTGTCTGGACAACGTATGGGCATGTCAGACAGTTCTTACGATGGCATTCGAATGTACCCACAGATGCAGTAACCGTGTGGAGGCGACTATGCACAAGGTGGTCCCTGAGGCTCTTGTTACGGCGGAAAATTACCCTAGGGCCATTGGAGAATACCCCAAAGTGGTTGGATCCGATTCCAAGATAGACCAGTGTCTCAGGAAAATATGATTGATGGCATAGGCATGTGAATGGAAGGTGAGGATAAGCTTGGCTTCATTGTTCGGAGGTCGCGTATGTTTGGCGAGGGACATTTCCTGCGAAAGAAAGCTGTGGACAAGATGTCCTCTGGGTAGGACCGTCTGCGGAAAAAGTCCAGCATTTCATGGGCTCTCTCGAGGAAGTCATTATCGTCCTGACAGATACGACGAAGGCGGAGTAGCTGGGAATATGGGATGGAAT
Source organism: Cepaea nemoralis (assembly GCA_014155875.1). Classification (NCBI taxonomy): domain Eukaryota; kingdom Metazoa; phylum Mollusca; class Gastropoda; order Stylommatophora; family Helicidae; genus Cepaea; species Cepaea nemoralis. The sequence continues at coordinate 334,632 of JACEFZ010019918.1, read as the reverse complement.
CTTTGCAGCTTTTGGGGTGGGATGAGCTGTACAGGAGGAAACCGTGAGCATCAGTAGGTTTGTAGTACACGGAGGTCGTGAGGCCTGTAGGGTTTAATTTAATAGTGGTGTCAAGGAAATTGACAGAGGTGGTGGAAATTTCTGTGGTGAATTTGATCGATGGATGGAAGTTATTGACATAATTAATGAAACGGTTCAGTTCCGCCTCTGACATGTCAGTGAGACCTATGCCGTCATCGATGTAGTGTCGGTAAAAAGAAGGGAGAAGACCATCATAGCTGAGTTCAATCTGGTGTTCCAGGTGTCCCATAAATACACATGCGTAGCTGGGTCCCATTTTAGTGCCCATGGCGACACCGCTGATTTGTTCAAAGTAGTGGCCATTGAATTCAAAGGAATTATTGGTGAGGACCAATTCAGCGAGTCTCACAAGTGTGCGTGTAGGGATGGCTTGATCTGTGCGTTGATCCAGAAAGAACTGTAGCGCCCTGAGGCCATCAGCGTGGGGAATGGAGGTGTAGAGGGAACATACATCCATTAGGAATAGTCTGTATGTGTTCCCAGGAGTCAGTTGGAGAGAGTTGAATGAAAGTAACGCATGCGTTGTATCCTTGATGTATGACGGGAGATTCGCAACTAGAGGTTGGAAAATCCTGTCAAGAAACGCTGAGATCAGTTCAGTCGGGCATGAGCAGGCGGAAACTATCGGACGTCCAGGATTTTTGAGTTTAGTGTATTTTGGGCAGCATGTAGAGGGTGGGTTTGCCCAAGTCTGGGTCATGGATGTGAAGTGAAGTGGCACTGGGTGGTAAGGCATCTTCACGTATGAGCTGTTTGATGGTGTTTTGGATCTTCCGGTTATAGGAGAGAGTGGGGTCTTCGGTGCAGGGTGAATAATTATCAGGTTTATTGAGTTGGGACATGACTTCCTCGACATATAGATCTTTGCGCCAAACAACCACTGCACCCCCTTTATCCGCCGGTTTGATAACTATGTCCTGTCTGCGCTGTAGTTGGAATAGGGCACGCCATTCGGGAGGGATAGGTTGGAGCGTTTCAAGCGAGGGAAAGAAAGTTGTTTAATCTCATGGAGTGTGTTAGCTATGTAGAGGTCAAGCGCGTTGGAAGCTCCGGAAGGTGGGGTCCATGTGGAACGGGATTTAGTTGAAGATGGAAAAATGTCTGGAGGTTGTGGGGTGGGACTGTGGACAGGCTTGTCTCTGTGGTGGTACTTGAGGCGGAGTCGTCTGTGGAAGTTGGAGACGTCTTCCAAATTGGCGCGACTGTCCATACGGGGGCGTAGAGGGACAAAACTAAGACCTTTCCCTAAAACAGCATGTTCTTCAGGAGACAGTGGTAGGTCAGGCGGTATGCATACCACTTTGGTGTGGCTGATGGGTGTCGAAGTGGAGGGAGGGACATGGGGACGTAGATGGCTAATTTTGTCTTTCTTACGTGAGGATAGCCATTTGTATAGCTCTCTATTATAATGTTGAATGATGGAGGTGATAACATTTTTTTATCTGTGGTGTCCTTGACAAAGATTCTGAGAATCGAAACGTCGGTAGTCCTGTGTGCCGTATTGTACGCGTTTGTGTGTAGTTTATTTTATTTTATTTTATTTTATTATTCATTTTATATATTTATTGAGTGCTTCTGATTTCGGATGTTCACCTGTATTTCGCGATACGATGGATCTCCTTGTAAGGTATGTTAACGTTGTTGATGTTATTGTTTAGTATGTTTCTTCTCGCAGGAGTTTTACATACCTATTTGTTTCAAATTCATGTTGTTGTACAATGGTTTTCATGTGGTCAATCCATTTACTTCTCGGATGTCTTCTTGCTCTGGTATCATATTCTCTTTAATGTAGCCCCAGTGTTGGTAGTTGATGTTATTGCATTGTATCGAGATGGCGGAACCATTTGATCCTCTGCCTTTTAGTATATGTGGCAAAAGGTGTTGATCCCACCGTCTGTCTGTTAACATCATTTCTAACTTTGTCTCAGATATTTAAGTTGACCGCTCTTCTCAATCATCTCTTCACGCGGGTGTTGATTTTGTGTGATCTGGATAATTTCCAAGTTTGATATTACTAGCATAAGGTTGGTCTGAATATGATATTTATGTTGTGACCTTTTGGGCAATATATGTATTTTTGGATGTTTCAGTGTGGATGATAGTTGATCCAAGCGTACTTGCCTCGTGTCATCTGATTTCGATTTCTTTGTCTATTATGCCATCTTTTGTGATCATAATTCCAAGATATTTACATTCTTTAACTCTTTTCAGAGGTGTACTATTTATCTGTATATTTAGTGGACTGCTAACCTTCATTACATCAGTTTTGGTTGTGTTCATATTCATATTATATCTACTACATGTTGACCTCAGTTTATTAATGCGATTTAGCTGTCAGGATTCGTCACTGTAAAACATTAAAAGGGCAATGACAAATTTTAAGAATATTTTAGGAATTAATATCGACAAAGAAAAGAGTGACAATATATAGAATCCTCCTTCAATCATAAATAGTCGTGGACTGCTGCTCTCCATGAAAGGAAACCGGGGATTTCCTTTAACTGGTTTCTTTCTCTGCTTTCATCGAGTTCTAAGTGATTGCTTATAGGCATCTCCGCGTGTTACGGTAAGAACCTTTCTCTCCCAGGTCGTGGTGTCTCTTCATCATCATCATCATCATCATCATCATCATCATCATCATCATCATCACCATGATGTTAATGCCGATAGTCGTGAGAAATCATGATATGCCATCTCACACCATCACAAGAGTCTTAGAACTATTCAGTTTTCTTAGTGAGACTATATCATGCGAACAAACCATACAGGTATATATCTCTGTGTATTTGTTTGTCTTCTTTTTTATTCAATCAGGTTTTCCAGTTGTCGCTAAGTTTTCAAGTGCACCTTTCCTTATAACATGCCCATAAAGAATAAACCGTCTACGTCTAATATTGTTTTTGTTTTATTTTATTTTTCCTTTCTTTGTTTTACTCTAAGGACTCTTATTCGTTTTTCCGTCCGTCCAGTAAATTCTTTACATTTTTCTTAGAAGACAATGCTGTTAGATGTCTCTGATCTTGTCTCATTATTGTCCTTGCTGCACATGCATACAACATGGATTCTATATGGCACTTCAACAATATTCTTGAAATGTATATGTATATAGAATAACAGAGCCCGCATTTGGAGAGACTAAATAAGCACACAAATGCTATGAGCAAACTAAGAATGACAAGAGAGTTACTACAAGGAAACCACAGTGCCACACATATAATATTTTGAGCATTATCAAACTTACCGCCCTCTGAAACAACGTGCCGTGGTAACAACATGCTGGAGACAGGTACTCAAAATAAAGTCAGTGGTTTAAACTGATGAGGAAGACACTACAGCTAGACAGCAGGAAAAATGTAAGACTACCCAATGTCGAGAGATATGTTAATCAATAGATTGCACGACTTATTTCATGGCATATTGCGCTGCATCTCGGCAGGTACTTATGAATATGCCAGGCAATAAATGGTGCAATCTATTGTTTGTGTTTTAGTTATTCAAATTCACAATCGGGAAACATTTGTTTGATATGTTAATCAGACAACGCTGAAGATTCATTACAATAATCTTGGTTGCGAAATATTATGATATGAAAAGTTATACATCTCAATCAATCAGCTGCCGTCTTCACAGTGAAGGCTGGCTGCAATAGATCTCCAACACTGTCTGTCTCTCGCCTTGATTGTTCCTTCTCTTTTACTGCTCTTCTCTTGATGTTATCTTCCCAGTTGTATGATTGTCTATGTCTTGCTCGCTTGCCTTCACCCTTGCCATCCAGTATGGTTTTTATAAGAGCGTTATTTCTTGTAACGTGACCGAAATATTCAATTGTTCTCTTACTTTATTTTCTTCATCAACTCTCTTTTCAATCCCATAAAAACCGCACACGGTATTTATAGACGCCCTTTGTATTATTCGCTTACCTTTTGACCCGTTGGTCAAGTGTGCGAATGCCCATTGAGTTGGACGTTATGTAATTGATCCGGGCATCCTTGTGGACCCAGCCTAAAATAGACACAGGACATTGTCCCTGAAAGTAAAGCTAGCAGTCACGATACTGAGCACATCAACCATCGAGGCCGACTGGTCTACAAACCGAGCGAAATAAAACATGAATGAGCGAATATTTTCAAACGGTTACAAATTGGGCTCGCTGGCCCGTGTTACATCTCCCCCTTGTCAATGCCTCTAAAGGAGCTCTTTATATTTGTGGTTAAAACTAAGCATCATAATATACCGGATAATATTTAAACTTGACCTGTGCTCCCAGGTCAACCCAGACTAACATGGGGACTAGGAATTTGTCTGGGGAAGTAAACCACATCACACACTGGGTGCCAGCCGGTAAATGTAAATATAGGTCTACCACCATACGGCCAAAGCACCTTAAGACCTGTAAGAGTGTCTTTTACTTCCTTATTCTCAGATAGTCCCCTCCTGTATACACAAAATGCAAACTGCAAACAGGCGTGTCTCTAGCAGGTGGATGGTAACATATAGGGAAGTCTCAAGTTAAATATTTGTTTATAAGGCCTAGCTAATCCGCTTGGTATATTTAGCGGATGAAAGACGAGGACAATTCTTAAGCTGTTTAGTTTAAGGTTGTATGCCACACAGCAAACACGAGAACGTCAGGGGAATCTTATCAGTTTGACAGCGGGGTTGAGGAATAGAGGTTAGACCATTTATTTACAGATAACAAGCAATAACCGGGAAGTGGATTGGTCAGTTTTACAAAAACACAATCACAAGAGACAGACTGGACGTGGTGGATAGGATGCTTTTGCCTACACACAAAAGCAAAAAGACACCGATGCAACACCATTAACAAAACATTATAAAACAAAGTTAATTAGATCCTGGAGGCGTCTGAATACAAGGACACAAAAATCCAACTGTCACAATCTCCGTAGGTCAGCTGACATGGTGTGACACAGTTGGACAGGAAGCGACACTGTTGGACAGAAAGTAATACAATGGGAAAGTGTAAGCTGGGGCGAAATAATTGTTTGAAGGTTGGGGGTAGATCTCGGCAGGGAAGACACGCGTTGGATAGACCCAGAGGAACGTAAAGGAAGTGTACTCAAACAGAGAAGCTGGAATGACACGGGCGAGGCACTGGGGGATCAGACTCCAGAGTGTCATTTCTCGTGTACTACTTCTTCTGCGTTCATCTGGAGTGGGAGTGTTTTGTTTTTTTTTGACACAATTTCGGCGTGTCTCGTTATGCATCACTTGGGCCAGGACCCTTAGGCCAACACATCCGACTTTAGCGGGCGTTTTTTTTAAAACCAAGTTCGCCGTTCTGGGATTTCTCGTTAACAAATTGGAGCTCTGAAAAATTGATACACAGATCTTTCTTTTTAATCTAGCAATATATCATGGAAACTGACGCGGGTTTGTTAAGTGAAAAGAGAATTGATCATGATCTTCGCTATGATGATAGCCTTCTAAGGACTCAATCAATCATGTGCCATGCCGGAAAGCGTGGGCGGTCATGACTCGCCATTTCACTCGATCACCAGTGTCGTGGATCAGCTCAGTATTCCTGTCTCGTCCATGCCATGCGGCCAAGCCATCCAGGTATTTTCCTCTCGGTCTTCCTCTTGGTCTGTTCCCCTCGATCTTGCCAGTTGTCACTAAGTTCTCCAATCCATTTCTTCTCATAACATGTCCAAAAAATTTTGACTGTCTACGTCTAATTTCTCTAATCAGTCTACGATGTTCATTTGTCTCCTGTAGTACTTGGTCATTGGTTTTTCTGTCTGTCCATGGTATTCTTTGCATTTTCCTCAGAAACCACATTTCCGCAGCCATCAGATGCTTTTCAGCTTGACTGCTCATTGTCCAAGTTTCACATCCATACAAAAGAACAGGCTCTATGTATCCCCTCAACACTCTTTTTCTCGTTTCAATTGACATCTTTTTATTGGTCAGAATGTTTTTCATCTTGCTAAAGGCTACTTTCGCCATGGCGATTCTTGTTCTAATCTCTTCAAGGCATCTCCCATCAGATGTTATAACTGTTCCAAGATAATTGTACCGATTCACTTGTTGAAGAATATTTCCATTTACTTGTATATTACATTGTGGCACTTCTTCCTTCCTAGTGACGACCATAACCTGAGTCTTTTTACAATTTAATTCTAACCCCAGTTGCTCACTGTGTACAACAACCGCATCTACTAATTGTTGCAGGTCCTGCGCATTGTCTGCAATTAATACTGTATCATCTGCATATCTAATGTTATTGATGTTTCGTCCTCCAATGCTGATTCCATTTATATCCTCTACATTTCTGAAAATATTTTCACTGTACAGGGAAAAAAATCTGGAGACATCACACATCCCTGCCTAACACCTCTCTTAATTGGCTGATACTGTCCCACTTCATTATCAATCCTTATTGCAGCTTGTTGTTTCCAATATATGTTTTTTATAAGTCTAATGTCTTTCCCATCAATTTGTAGATCTGCAAGCATATCCACCATGCTGACATGTCTAACGCTATCAAAAGCCTGTGTATCTATATCTATAAAACAAAGTGTATGTATGTAAATATGTAAATATGTATGTCCTTTATTTTTTCGCTAACGGCCCATCCGATTGAGATGAAATTTTCTACACGCCTTCCTTTCATTCCAGAGCTGTCAACTGTCGTATTTTTTTTTCTTCTTCCTCCTCCTCCCTCCTCCCATTCCAAAATACGTACGTAAATATATGATGATGATGATGAAAGAATCCCCGAACCAAAACGCTTGGGAAAGGGAAGAAAATGACGTGACTACACATTAGCTAAGGGACTTAACTCTAGAAAAAGTTATTTCAAGGGGCATAACTTTTAATAACATTGTTGTATAACTTATAGTCATATTGTTGTATCGTTTTCAATGATTTATAAACTCTTTGACTATAGTTATGTACCGGCATATGAGTTATAATAAATAATGATACAATCTTTTAGACATTTTCAAAGTTTACATAAAAATAATGCATAATGCATAACATTGTAACTCATCTTTCTATACTTAAGAAGTTATCTAAAAGATGTTGAACAATATCATCGCATCTTTAGTGTTTTCCGCCATCATATCGACACGATTCGCTTGACAGCACTTCTCAGCGCTATCAAGCCAAGACGCCTTACACATTTCAAGCAGTCTGATACGGGGGGAAAATGGCACGTCGTAATAGCACAAAGAAACAAGCAGCTTCCAAGATGCATAGTGAGAAAACCGACCAGACTATCAAGAAGACGAACCTGCCTTTGGAGAGTCTGCATGCAAGCTGTAATAAAGTATCTGAACCTACAGTCAATGAAATTACCAATAAGAAGAGCGACGACTACCCACAGACGAACACAAAAACTTGTGAGAGGAAGGAGGACCAAGACACCAGAATCAGAAACACTGATTCAAACACAGTCAGATGGGTGGTCAAGCGGCACATGCATGAATACGCACAAGATGCAATGACATATGTTCGCGCATATGGCCGCCCAGATTTGTTTATTACCTTCACATGCAATCCTACATGGGATGAAATAACAGAACTGTTGTTAACTGGACAATCATCATCAGATCGCCCTGATATTTCCGCACGTGTGTTCAAACAAAAATTGAAATCTTTAATGGATTTAATTGTCAAGCATCACGTTTTTGGAGAGACACGCTGTTGGATGTATTCCATCGAATGGCAAAAAAGAGGATTGCCACATGCACACATTTTGATTTGGTTGATGGAAAAAATCACACCAGATCAAATTGATCAAGTCATCTCAGCAGAAATACCAGATGTCGACATTGATCCAGAGTTACTTGAAGTCGTCACCAAAAACATGATTCATGGTCCATGTGGTTTCCTCAATAACAATTCACCTTGCATGTCTGATGGAAAATGCACAAACGGTACCCAAGACATTTACATGCAGAGACAATCACTGGCAATGACGGATATCCACTATATCGTCGACGCTCAACTGAAGATGGCGGCAAATCTATCACTTTAAAAGTACGAAACAATGATCTTCAGGTCGATAATCGTTGGGTTGTACCGTATTCACCGTTACTCTCGAAAACGTACAAAGCACACATCAATGTCGAGTATTGCAATTCGGTTAAATCGATCAAGTACATTTGCAAATATGTCAACAAAGGAAGCGATATGGCAGTTTTTGGAGTGGGAAATGCAACTGCGTCTATCGATGAAATAGACCAATATCAAGTGGGACGCTACATTAATAGTAATGAAGCAGTATGGCGTATTTTATCATTTCCAATCCATGAACGTCATCCAACAGTTGTTCATTTGGCAGTGCACCTTGAAAATGGACAGCGCGTGTACTTCACAACAGAAAATGCAAGTGAACGAGCATTGTCACCACCACCAACAACGTTAACTGCATTTTTTTCATTGTGTGGGAATGATATGTTTGCAAAGACACTACTTTACTCTGAAGTGCCAACATACTACACATGGAATGCATCAGCGAAAAAGTTTCAACGTCGCAAACAAGGTAAAGCAGTTGAAGGACATACCAATTTATATTCGACCGACGCGTCAGGCCGTCTGTACACTGTTCACCCAAACAATGCAGAATGCTTTTACTTGCGATTACTGTTAATCAACGTACGTGGACCGACATCCTTTCAAGAATTAAGAACAGTAAACGGTCAAGTATGTGCCACTTATCGTGAAACTTGCCAAGAATTACATCTTCTTGAAAACGATGCACACTGGACACTTCACTCGCTGATGCATCAAATACTGCTCAACCACAGCAAATACGCACATTATTTGCCATCATATTGACAACTTGCTTCCCATCCAATCCAAAAGATCTTTGGGAAAAATACAAAGACTGTATGAGTGAAGACATCCTACATCGTTTGCGTGCAATGAATCAAAATCCGGACATTCAATTCACACAAAATGTGTATATGAAGCATTGGTTTCGACGGAGGACATATGTTTGGCAATCGCTAACAAACCACTGGTACAATTGGGAATGACTGCGCCAGATCGATCTGCAAACGATCTTTTCGATCGTGATTTGCAACGAGAATCACTCTTTGATGTCGACGAATTGTGTGCATTTGTTCAAACGAATCTTCTGAAATTGGTTCCAGAACAACGTATAGTGTATGACATAATTATGCATGCAATTAAAAGCCAAACCGGCGGATTGTATTTCCTAGATGCGCCCGGGGGCACAGGGAAAACTTTTCTCATTTCACTTATATTGGCAACCATACGATCACGACAAAATATTGCGCTGGCTATCGCATCATCTGGAATTGCGGCAACTCTTTTGGATGGTGGCCGAACAGCACATTCAGCACTAAAATTGCCCTTGAATATTCACATCACTGAGACACCAACATGCAATATCCGAAAAAATTCTGGAATGGGTAAAGTACTCCAATCATGTCAACTCATTGTATGGGACGAATGTACTATGGCACACAAAAAAGCATTGGAGGCGCTTCATCGTACACTACAAGATTTCAGAGGAAATGAACAGCTCTTCGGTGGCGCACTTATTTTATTGTCTGGTGATTTTCGACAAACTCTACCAGTTATACCACGTTCAACACCCGCTGATGAACTTAATGCATGTCTGAAATCATCAGTTTTGTGGCGACACGTTCAGAAATTGACTTTGAAGACCAACATGCGTGTACAACTACAACATGATGCATCCGCAGAAGTTTTCGCAAAACAATTGTTGGATATTGGGAATGGAAAAATGCCAATCGATGAATCCACACATAGTATCACGTTGCCAACAAACTTCTGTAACATCACAGCAACTATAGACGAATTAATTGACAAAGTTTTCCCAAATATGGCACGGAATCACAAAAATCATCAATGGCTCAGTGCACGTGCTATATTAGCAGCTAAAAACAACGATGTCAATGCCATCAATTGCGCCATTCAAAACGAAATACCAGGCGAAGCGACAACGTATAAGTCCATCGATTCTATGATGAATCAAGACGAAGTTGTCAATTATCCAACTGAATTCTTGAATTCCCTTGATTTGCCAGGCATACCGCCGCACGTTTTAACATTGAAAATTGGTGTGCCTATCATTCTTCTCCGAAACATCAATCCACCTCGACTTTGCAACGGTACCAGGCTTGCAGTCAAAAAGATGATGAACAATATCATCGAAGCTACAATTTTGAATGGGAAATTTAAAGGAGAAGATGTACTGTTGCCTCGCATCCCAATGATTCCAACAGACATGCCATTCGAATTCAAACGCCTGCAGTTTCCGGTGCGAGTTGCATTTGCCATGACGATCAACAAAGCACAGGGACAATCGCTACAAGTGTGTGGACTAAATTTGGAAAATCCGTGCTTCACACACGGACAGCTATATGTGGCCTGTTCACGCGTTGGAAAATCTTCGGATTATTCGTCTACGCACCAGACAGAAAAACAAAAAATATTGTTTATCAAAAAGCACTACGTTAGACATCATATTTGGTGTTCGGCCATAACTTGAAATTTATACAAGATTTAAAAAAAAAATAATCCTAGCATTAAGCAAACTTTTCTCCTCTAGATAGACAGACAGACAGGCAGGCATGCAGGCAGGCAGGCAGGCAGGCAGGCAAGCAGGAGAGGAGGCAAAGAAGAGAAGAAGGATGGGAATATGAAGAAGAAGTAGAATTTGGGGATGAAAAAGAGGGGAAGAAGAAAAAGAGGTTGAGAAGAAGAAGGCGAAAAGGATGAGAAAGATAAAAAAAAAAGGAGGATGAGGAGAATAGAATGAGAAATAGTAGAAAAGTACAAATGTCTTCATGCTTTTTAAATGCATTATGTTCTGGTGTTTCTTTAACACATTTGATCCTGGGGGAAATTTTTGGCTTTATGTCATAGTCGTAATCTAACACCTTTAGTTTTGGGGTATATTTGACAAAGCTGCCCTCGTGTAACTTTAACCCATTCTGCCTTGATTATTGCTTTAGACTCCTGCCTCTGAACCACTTGGATCCAACATTGATTATCCTCTAAACATGATTGTCAGAAGATTTTGATTTAAGTGCCGGGGTCCATGTGGTACTTCCAGCATGCCAGCACAATAATAACAACATCAAGTGCAGTTGTGTTTAGAAAATAGGTGCATAACATCGTATATTCACAGCAAATGCCCGGTATCAGTTGCAAGTTTATTTGTTGCTTTCACTTTCTGTATTTCAAACTGCTATAATAATAACTCTTTCTGTTCCAGGAGTTTATTACTTTAAAATAACACATTTGTATGATATTCTTCATGTCAAGTTTCTCAAATACAAAGTTAGTTTATCTATTTGCAAATTATTTAAAGTAGTCTCAGCAAGTGTTACATAAAAACTGCACGTCATTACGAGTGCAAATGACTCAAGAGTCTCATTGTTGATGTTAACCTAATGAAGAAATAAATCACTATTACTGCCTCTAAAATTGTCTTATTTAAAACGAAATTAGCCACAGGCAAGTGAGGACTACATTATTGTATTACTTTAGGCTGACCGTACATACTTCACGAAATCATGCTCATTATGTGAACGATCCTGCAAGATTCTCGACTCTACAGCAGACAATATAACTATAGTGAATATTTCTTGAATTCAATAATTCAGTTTTCCATTTCATGTTTTCAACTTGGCATTGCTTGTCAGACAGATAGTGGGGAACGGGATCTTATATGACTACTTATATAATTTAAATGAGATGCTCTCCACCATGGTCTGGGCCGGGTCAGACAGACAGACAGATAGATAGATAGATAGACAGACAGACAGACAGACAGACAGACAGACAGACAGACAGACAGACAGACAGACAGACAGACAGACAGACAGTCGGGAACGGGAACTTATATGACTACTTATATGAATTAAATGAGATGCTCCCCACCAGGAGTTGGGCGATGCCGGGCCGGGTCAGACAGACAGACAGATAGATAGTCGGAACGGGAACTTATATGACTACTTATATGAAATAAATGAGATGCTCCCCATCAGGGTCTGGGCGAAGACGGGCCGGGTCAGACAGACAGACAGACAGACAGACAGATAGACAGACAGACAGACAGACAGATAGTCGGTAACGGGAACGAGAACTTATATGACTACTTATATGAATTAAATGAGATGCTCCCCACCAGAGTCTGGGCGAAGCCGGGCCGGGTCAGCTAGTAGTCAATAAAGCAAAGATGTATATCCTTGTTTACTTCTATAGCACGTTCAATAACTGTTCGCAGCATATACACAGCATTTACTGTACCCTTTCCTTCTACAAACCCGCATTGTTCTTCCCCTATTTCAGGTTGTATCTTCTTCCTCATTCTTTGCATGATAATTCTTAGCAAAATCTTTGTGATGTGACTCATTATACTAATTGTTCTATGTTGATCACATTCCAAGGTTCCTGATTTCTTTGGGATTGCAATAAATACAGAGTTACATAATTCAGGAGGTATAACTCCAGTATCATATAATGTGTTCAGCAGTCTGGTGACTTGATCTAGTCCAAATTCTTCTAAAGCTTTAATCATTTCTGTTGTGATGTTATCTGCACCGGGGGCCTTGCCAGCTTTCATATGCTTAAGAACATTTCGAACCTTCATTTCCAAAATTGGCGGTCCTTCATTATTAAATCTAATATCATACTGTTCGTCTCTGTTATCATCATAAAGGTGTTTCACATAATCTGTCCATACCTGTAGAATCTGATCTTTTTCTATTATGATTTTGCCATCTTCAGTTTTTAGACACCCTGTTGATGTACTTGTTCTTTTATTAGTAAGTCTAAGGCTTATCTATCTTTTATCTATCTATTATCTATCTTATGTAAGGACTACAAACATTGAATGCTGCGAGATTGCAAGAGAATCATAGAAATTCTGTATGTTGATGGTAACTGAGAAATAATAATCCTTTCACTTTCTACTTGGAAATATATGAGGATGCAAGCAACGGAACGGCTGTCCGAGTGGCTAGAATGCTGGATTCTCCTTCGGGAGACCCGGGTTAGAATCTTCGGTGAGGTGTAGAGTCTTTTCTCTCGGGGGAAAAGAGAAAACTCTCTTGCACAGTTCGCGGCGACTGCACTAGCCAGGCGGCCTTAATTCCCTAGGCTCAAGACCCTCCTGCCATACACCGCAAGGTATTATATTGGCAATAAATGACAGTTTTTTTTTTTTAAATGGCAAGCAACGGGTGTGATATGTGTGTACGAGTGAAACCAGGCTGTCACCAGTCGCTGATTTCTCTTCTTCTTCTTCTTTTCGTTCATCCGGAGTGTTTTTTCAGATGTGATTGCGGTGTGTCTGTTATGCGCCCTTGGGCCGAAACCCATAGGCCAACACATCGACTTTAGCGTGCTTTTTTGACCAGGTAGCATTCCTGGGAGACTCACACTGTTGTGGTGCCATCTACAACCATGCTGGCCAAGTTAGAACGGTCGAAGACAACGGTCATCCCTCAAAGGAAGGCAGGGACAGTCCATAGCATTTTCCGCTTCCAAGGTTGCTTCCATAGTTGCAGGGCCGACACATAACGCCCTGGATCTGGGCTCACCGAGGGAAATCGTCACGTCCTGCTCATGGCTGCTTTAGATCCTCACTTCAATATATTGGTAATTTCGTTTGCCCCTGGCTTTCCGCACAAACCAGACAGGTTTGCAGACGGTATCCACTCAGCGAGTTTTCGGACATGTGCTTGTCGTTGCGCCCGTCAGAGCTATTCCAGGCACGACAGACATTCGGAAAACTACCTAGTCAGAGCTGTTCCGAACAAGAGCGGCATTCGGAAACTAGGTAGTCAGAGCTGTTCCTAGCACGAGAGACATTCGGACGAGACATTTCACTCGGACGTAATTGCGTAGTGTCAATTTTTAGTTTGCCACCCGTAGGACGACACTTCCGACTTCAGCGGGCATTTTTTAATGAGGTTAGCCTTCCTCGGGTTTCGAGACTCTTGTTTCGGCTTCCACACAGCGAGCTTTCGCTTTGGGCTGCCACGTAATGGATTCGCAAGACCGGCGTTCCATTTCGTGTCAACGAGACAATTGTCCACCTTTGACTACACTCACTCCATGAGTGTGGTTACAGACTATCGGACGTCTGCGAGACGTGCGACCGAGGTGTTTTTCCACCTTTTGTACTCGCTCACGAGGTAGGCTACATGTGCTGCCGGCTCAGCACCTTACCTCCGTGCGTCTGTGGGCGAGTAACGGCTAGTCCCCTTTCATCCGGGGATACCTCATATCCCCCAGCTAAGAGAAATCGAACGAATCTGCGCCGAGCATGTAGCGTTCTCAGCACATCATCACAATTTTGATGTAGGTTTGTGTCGGCCAGGCTCTCACTTCCGAGAGTTTATGGCTTAGAGACGTTCAGCCATACACCTCGGATGGGAGCCTTAGAGGTTATGTCCGAACTGAGATTTAGGGATCGTTTGCCTGATTTTGACTGCTATCCTCAGTCTTACCTGCAGGGCAGCAGGTTGTGTCTCTCTTAGTCTGGTCCCTATCCCACGAGCCGTCCGATATGTAGTTTTCACCCATCGGCAAGCACATGGGGTCGATGGGACACGCAAGCTCCCCCACCACGGCAAGGTGGAGACACATCGGGGGAGGCTGATTTCATTATCTCGTAAACAGTGTAGATAACAACAACAGAAACAACAACAACTACAATAAACAGCCACAGCAATAACATATTTGCTAAGTCTTCGTGGGATGTAAATCTGCCAGGGAGCGACTGCACAAATGTATCGATTCTGTTAAAGGTACTAGTAACACGACGCTGAACTCCACATTATATCCCAAAAATAAATACCACACTGTCTTTATCAAATAACTGCGTGGTGTGATGACACCCAACATGTGGCATTATAACTACACGACACTAATTCAACCGTGTTAGCCAGCGAACCGTGAATTTTGCCATTGTGGGTTTTTAGTTCAGGAATCATGTTTATTTTTACAATCTGAATTGTTATCAATATCCGCTAGCTACGTCATTAGTCCGTTTGGCTGTAATGTGTCAACAATTGAATTGCGTGTTGAGATATTTACCCCGTACGAGGTTGGCGGCGTCACTCAAGGAAAACATAAAATCTCATTGGCGTCTTGACAGGCGCGTCTTGACACCTTGCCGTCTTGACAGACGATAGTTTGTTACATTGTGCTTCAAAAAGGCATAATAACTACAATCCATGGCGGTAACGAATGTGACTGATCAGACCAATTGGCGCTGTAAATGTTCGTCCACAGTAGATGTATTTTAACACATGGTCATTTCCACCAGCATGCACCATCTTACTCTTGCACGCTCGGTGTGTTACTTATCTGCAATCATTGTCTCCTTTGTCTTTATTCCGTTTCTGATATTTGTCCTCCGTGCAACTCGTTCAGCGGCGTCTTGCTCCCAATACGCATTATCAATGCCTGTATCTAGTTTACACACCTCTTTGTATTACAAAAACACAAAACACGTATGTATAAATGCCTGTATCAATCATGTCCCGTTTACACACATCTTTGTATTACACAAACACAAAACACGTATACATAAACAAACATGCATACGCTATAGTTGGCTGGCTGGCTTGTTGATTGGTTGGTAAGTTGGTTGATTGATTGTTTCGTTTATTTGACTGGCTGGCTGGTTGTTTGGCTGGTTAGTTGGTTGGTTGGTTGGTTGATTGGTTGGTTGGTTGGTTGATTGGTTTGTTGGTGAGTTGGGAGGGGATTATCTTAAAGACTATGCGTTTTATCTCTTCTTCTTCTTCTTTCGTTCGCTTGAAATATGTCTATAACTGCAATGTTGTCTCTTGTATGAATGTATCTGTCTTTTTTAGTTCACACAGCGGTCCATAGAGTTTATCTTCCACTGTCGTCTCTCTAGGCCAGAAGGTTTGCCTAGATATGTTATACAAGAGGAATATGATGAGATGAGATGAGATGAGTGGTTGCGTAATCTATTGTGTCCTGTTCTGAGGCGGAGAATAATGACTTGTTCTGGTCTGTCCATAATGTTCATCTTGAACAGGTTTTGGTGGCTTTCTGACTGATCTGATCATTCTTTTCTTTTGGTGGTATGTAACTGGCACATCAGGCTGTTCTTCTTTGGCTCCTTCCTTAGCCAATTGATCAGCTGTGTCGTTTCCGGGTACTCCACAGTGGGATGTATCCACTGTATGGTGACCTTATGCTGACTGCTAATTTCTCTGTTGCTATCTTGATTGCCTCAATTTCAGCATCATAGTTATGGCAGTACTTTCCTGTCGGTACTCTGGCTGTGTCCCTAGTATTATTTGGGTGTTCTATGTACACTCCCGTTCCTCCATTTTAAATAGCATGTTGTGCTGACCCATCTGTGTAGATTCGAATCCAGAGGTCCTATAGGTATTCTTCATCAAGGAAGCTGATAGTGGCTGTTCTGCGCTGCACACTGTTCAGTTCTTCCTTGTCAGTTTTATCTCTTATGTCCCAATACAGTGACGTTCTGATCCTCAGCACCTATAATAGTGCTTACATGTATGGGAGTGAATCTGGAGTAGAGACATTTCTCCTGAACCTGTAACTCTGAACTATCTTCACGGGGGCTGTGCTGCAAACCCCTCCCCCCCCTTCCCCATTCCTCCTCTCCAGGGCAGCAACCATTGGAGTGTGCAAGACCGGCACTGGAAACACATCTACGAGATGGATTTTAGGAGAACCAGGTTATGAATTAGCACGGGCAGGGATTGACCTAGCCAGATCATGTTTCCTCCACATGCTTTAGGTATGTCAATGTCCCTGGGCTACAAGACAATACCCAGATGGTGCAGACAGCATGCGGTCACGCGGTGTCAGCGCCAGGCTTAGAAGGTGCCGAGTTCCATCCTAGCTTAGGGATGGACATTTCCCACAAAACCCGCTGGTATCTAATGACACCATACGTCCCTCTGATCTCTGGAGTCATTAAACTCTATACTTAGTCTTCTCGGATAAGGACGTAAACAGGAGATTCCCCGTGCAAGTTCTGCATCCATCGGCGTTTAGAAATCACAAAGAATAGGACGTAAGTAACAGCCATGGAATAATTATTATGCAAGAAATCCTACTCACAAGTAGTATCAAAGCGCTTTCCCTTGGATTGAATCGTCTTGAGGAAGCAAATTTTACACAAATGGATATCAAATTTGGACACACTGGCCGTTTCACTGGATGTGCGGCGCCCAATTCGAAAAAGGAACGAAAAAGTAGAGGCATGCAAGCATCCTTGCTTGATTTGGAACTCAAAAATTGAAGACATCGTTGATAATATAGGCAAGAAACTAATGCAAACTACCGCAATGATTACAAGTAGTGCTATACATCGGTGACACCCAAATGTGTATATTCAAGTAGGTTTTGCCTTTTAAAATGATAGTTCTTTCCTGCCACATCTAATATTTAAGTGGTAAGAAACACTTGTTGAACAATATACTCTTGACGGTGCTTCTCATCTATTAGAGAAACATACCTGTGAATCGTTCAGCCACATCTGCCACGTTGAATCACCCGACGATACGGACGGAACTCACTGTGATCTATTGCAAGACTGGCTGGGCAAAGTTTAGTTACCTGAAACAAGCGTCTGTGTGCAACTATCTGGATATAGACACTTAGCGAAGAGACTAGACAACAGACTAGCCATTGCGTTCATTTTGAGCACAATTACAAAGATCACTGAGGTGTTGTTATACGGGGGACGCAGAGGTGTTTCCAAGGCACCAGGGCCAGGTTCTATGCTGGCTAAGACCAACTAACACGTCCTAGTCGTGCGTCCTGGGCAACAGGTCCCTTCTGGGTCCTGGCTAACGTAGTAGGGTCGCTGATTCTTCCGAAGTCGGAGAGTATTTGCCTGCACGGCGAGGAACCACCAGTCTGCACACCAATAAGCCAGACATGGAACAACGGATACTCACGTAAACCTCAGGTTCTGTATGACATCAAACTGATGTTGGACAACAGGATGTCTTCATCCGACATTCAGGACTTCGCGCTGGAGTTCACAGCCAGCGAACACAAGCAAGCAGCAAGCACAAAGGTGTTATCATGTATATATAACACTTTGAACAACGCCAGGTGAAGTCCCAGTGATCGTGCGTTCAATCAGTATCTGGGCTGATCCCAATTATTTTCTTGTTAACTGGCGCGGGCTTCCAGGCTGAATCAGGTTAATAGGGGTACTATTAAATGTTTAGGAAGTAAAGGCGGCCGGTGTGATGCTGACCACAACACCTACCGAGTGCCCATTGGTCATCATTTCCACAGAGAAAAAAGAGTGTTGAGGTGTTACATAGAGCCTGTACTTTTATATGGATGTGAAGCATATCTAGGATCAGTCGCCGCTGAACGTGTTGCATGGATGGCAAATATCAGAAATGGAATAAAGGCAAAGGAGAAAATGATTGCAGATAAGTAACACACCGAGTGTGCGAGACGTAAGATGGTGCATGATGGTGGAAATGACCATGTGTTAACATGCATCCACTGTGGACGAACATTTACAGCGCGAATCGGTCTGATCGGTCACATTCGTTACCGCCATGGATTGTAGTTATTATGCCTTTTTGAAGCACAAACTATCTTCTGTCAAGACGGCAAGGTGCCAATTATGATGTAGCGTGGACAAAGAGCAGTCAAGCTGAAAAACTTTTGATGGCTGTGGAAATGTGGTTTCTGAGCAAAATGCAAAGAATATCATGGACAGACAGAAAAACCAATGACCAAGGCCTACAAGAAACACATGAAAAACGTACAAAGATTAGAGCAATTAGACGTAGACTGTCACACTGTTTTGGTCACGTTATGAGAAGAAATACATTGGAGAACTTGGTGAAAACTGGTAAGATTGAAGGGAAAAATAACAAGGGTAAGGCACAAAAGTAAATACTTGGATGACTAGGCCACGTGGTATGGTCAAGACAAGAACACAGAGCTGATACACGACTCTTGTGATCGCATGAGATGGCGAAACATGACCGCCCACGCTAATCGGTATGGCACATTATGGTGATGAATATACGCCTTAAGGCGTATAAAAATCCATTGCTTATATTGTTTTTAAATATGTTTGGAACTCTTCTTACCAAGACTTTAAATAGTTCTATTCCAGACCACACCTAACCTATGCCAGTGTATCGCAGTCATTTACTTTTAACTCTTTTAAGTCCATACAGTTATTTAACATGACATTATGGGCGAGACTGAGTGAAAATAATTGTCTGAAACTGCTAGAGGTAATGTGACAAAAGAATTTAAAGTAGCAATTTATCAGAGTATGTAGAAATGTATATAGTGGATTGCTGGAGTCCAGAAATGTTGGCATGATTTGGTCAGACCATAAACCAGTGATTGGTAAAGGGCTTCTTACAGAGTCGATTAACTCCGTCAGCCCTACTCAGTTGTTACACAAATCAACCACTTAGTTATGGCACTAACGAACCACTCAGTTGTTAAATTAGCCAAACACTCGATTGTTACATTAGCCAACCACTCAATTATTACACTAACCAGTCACACAGTTTTACAATAAGCAACCACTCAATTGTTACACTAACTAGCCACTCAGTTGTTACAATAACCAACCACTCAGTTGTTACAATAAACAACCACTCAGTTGTTGCACTAACCAATTATTCAGTCGTTACACAAATTAGCCACTCAGTTGTTACACTAACCAATCACTCATCTGTTACAATAACCAACCACTCAGTTCTTACACTAGCAAATCACTCAGATACCAGCTACTCAGTTTTTGCATTAATTAATCAGCCACTCAATTCTTACCCTACCCAATCACCCAGTTGTTACAATAACCAACCACTCAATTGTTACACTAACCAATCACTCATTTGTTACAATATCTAACCAACCACCCAATTGTTACACAAAGTAGCAACTAGGTTGTTACACTAATCAATAACTAAACTGTTACACTAACCAACCACTCAATTGGTACAATAATCAACCACTCAGTTATTATACTAACAAACCACTCATGTGTTACAATAATTAATCAACCACAAAATTTTAATAATGAAGACACAAACAATAGATTGCACGATTTATTGCCTGACACATTTCGCTGCATCCCTTCAGGTACATACTGCAGAATTCACACACAACATAAAGTAAAATAACTAGAAAATTCCTTCAAGCTGAATTATACACATGTTCGCACAGTAATGTCAATTGTCTACCACGGTAATTTTAAACCAACTATCATGTCTTTCTGTTTGCATAAAACTGGCATTTGAAGATTAATCACGATGGCTTCTACAAACTTTAACAAGCGACTATTTTGTATATTAAACAACACGCGAAACACAATGTCTCTATCAATCACATGACTGGTTTCCAAACCGTGCCGTGCCAAACGACGCAGGAAGTTTTTGGTGTGTCGGCCTTGCCAGGCTGCCATCGCCTGTGTGTAGTATCTTGTCAATCCAATTAGGTATGTATTCAACTACTCTGCTATTTAATTGCCGCTCTGTTCTGCCGATGTAGGTAGACTGGCACCTGCATGTGATTTGGTAGATGCAGTTGGATTTGGCGTACAGAGGGACATATTCTTTTACTGCTGGGTTGGGAATAGGTGTGGTTCTGTACCTAATAACTGGAGTTGCAGCACAGAATGTTCGGTCGACTGCTGTAATGAGCCGGTCCTGTAGACGTTGGATTACGTCATCCCCTCGAAAGGTTAGCTCGATAAATGCCGTGAGTTTAGGGACTGTAGTTTAGTCTGGTTTTGGTTTCGGCTGTTGGCAGTGGCGCTTTATAAATCATGTTGAGTACCCATTCAGGTGTAAGGCATTCTTCAGAGTTTCAAATTCCTCTGCCAGTGTTTCCTGGGTGCACATCATCCTAGCACGGCTAAACAGGGCCCGTATTTGTACTGGACAGGTGCGTAGCTCTGAAAAATTTAAGTATGGGCCAGTCCATGTTTCTTTGTGGTACACCGATCTTTGAATTGTGCCGTCTGCTCTCTGGCTCGTTAGAATATCTAAGAACGGCAACGCTTCGCTGTGTTCGTGTTCATTATGGCTTGAAACGATGTTGTTTGTAGCTCGTCTGTGGTGATAATTAATATATCGTCCATGTAACGACGATAGAAGACCAAGTTGTTAATGTCAGAAGATCTCTTTTCTTTTGAATGTGCCATGAAGATGTCCGCTAGAATAGATCCAAGAGGCCTTCCCTTGGCCACTCCGTCAATTTGGCGGTATGACTTTCTTTTTATTTCTTTTTTTAAAGAAAAATTGAATTGTATATTGCCCTCTCCAGAATATATGTTGATATGCCTAGTTTTAGTTGTTTGTCTTTAATGCGTTCCCTTATAAATTTTACTGTCTCATCTAACGGAACATTTGTGAATAGGGAGGCTATATCCATGGATGCCATGTGTTTATTATTTATATCCATAGTATCCAATAATTCAACCAGTTCGAATGTATTTCTGAGTATTTTTGATCCAAGGACAGTCGTCCTGGCTTTAACATTTCAGCTAGCCATCTCGCTATTCGGTGTTGTGCAGAGTTAATCATGGACAGGATCAGTCTTAGTGGGATTCCGGGCTTGTGAAGTTTGGGTAGACCGTACATCTGAGGAGTTTGGGTGTTCACGTGGTGTGAGCGTTTTTGCAGTGGCCTCACTGATGAGTCCCTCATTCACAAGTGAATCTGTTTCCTCCGACTTGTTTACTGTTTGATCTAACCTGAATTTAGATTCGACTGATAATATCTCTTCCATTTTATTCTGGTAGTCTGACATATGCCGGCTTCCTGGCCTTTAGGTTAGCGACTTTTCTTCGTAATCTCGTATACTCTCGTAAGTAACGTGACGACGGTGAGAATCAGCAGTGGTTCGAATCGCGACGGTAACTTAATGGGTATGTGAGCTGGCCGCTCAGAGAGCAATGGCAAACTACTGAGCGTAATCTTGCCAAGAAATCAACAATCATTTGAAAGATGCTAATGTTGACAGTCTGACATATCCATCAATACTGCACCACTCCCTTTGTCTGGTTTCAGTATTACGAGGGTTTTGTTAGCCTTTAATGCTTTTAATGTAGCAAGGTGTTAGTTGGTCAGCGGACATGTCTGTTTAGAGGGTGTTTTGCGATACTAGTATCCTAAATCTACCAGTTTGGCCTTCAGCCACCCGACCAACTCAGCAGAAGTAGGTCATAACTTACAGACTTGATCAAATAACATTTTAAACTGTGCTTGCTACGCAATACGGTTGATGTGTTTGGCCTTTATGCAGAATTTTAATCCATATGCAAGTGTTTCAGTTTCAATTTTGTTCAGTAGGTACAACGATAAGTTTCTCACATATTTCTCCGGGTTGTCTAGTAATGACGTTGTTATCTTTACAGTACTCAGTGATTTGCTGAGGCGAGCATTCTCTGCGATGTTCACAATTTAAAGATCGGTGTACAGTACACGGGGTGACGGGGTAGGGGTATTCCTTATCAAAGGAGAGGTAAGGTGCCTTCTTCCCTCCGTTGGCCTACGGGACACCCTTGGGCAAGGTGGAGTACCCGTTTATCAGGGTTACGTGAAGCCATGGATGCAGGTGGTGGATGAAGTTGAAGAGCAGCCAACAGATAGTTGTGGGTTATGGTCTCCAGCTTCACGACGGTAGGCAGTGGATCTCTTTTTGGGGAGATGGCTACGTTCATCGACCAATATGGTCACTGCTAGGAAGGAAAGCAATGGCAAACTACCTTCTTTTCAGATGCCAAGAATAGCATGTACTGCAGTCTTATCGATAATCAGAGAAACGGCGTAAATGGGTGCTCCATAGGAGCAGCCTCGCCCGATAGGGGTAGTCATGTGCACCAGGTGACTCGAGACCGTCATCAGGCGATTGAGTGCAAAAGAATATCAACATTGAAAGTAGGAACTTGGAATGTAAGAACTATGAGTGGGGATGGAAACCTTGATAACATTAAGAATGAAATGAGAAGATTAAATATTAACCTGTTAGGTATATGTGAGACCAGATGGACAGGAATGGGCATTATAACATCTGAGGAATATAGAATAATCTATTCTGGTGGAGAGAAACAACAGCGAGGAGTAGCAATTATAATGGATAAAGAGAGAGCAAAATCGATCAAAGGATATTGGACTGTATCAGACAGAGTATTACTGGTGAAGTTGAGTGGAAGACCTTTTGATGTCAACGTCATACAAGTTTATGCACCAACAGCAGACAGTAGTGATGACAGCATCGATGAATTTTACATTGATTTAGAGAAAGCCTTCAAGAAATGCAAGAATTCTGAAGTAAATATCATAATGGGTGACTTGAATGCCAAAGTTGGAAATCAACAGGACGGATGCATAGTAGGCAAGTATGGACTAGGGGAACAGAATGAAAGAGGTTGCAGACTTGTACAGTGGGCAAAAGAGCATGATTTGATTATTGGAAACACCTGGTATCAACAGCACCCAAGGAGATTATGGACATGGAGGAATCCTGATCATAAGATCAGAAATCAGATTGATTACATTCTCATCAACAGAAGATTTTGAAATGCCTTAAAAGTCGCAAAAACTATACCAAGCGCAGACTGCTACAGCGACCATAGATTAATCTTAAGCAATTTACATATAAAATTAAAGAAAGTCAAATATTCACCACCAAGAAACACAAAATTTGATCTACAGGTGCTGAAGAGTGAGGAAATAAGAGATAAATTCAACGTAGCGGTAAAGAACAGATTCGATGCATTGTCCGATATGGAAATATTATTTCAAGACGTCAGTGACCAATGGGAAATATTAAAGAAATCAGTCAACCAAGCTGCAGAAACAACCATCCCAAAAATAAAGATAATAGGACGCAAGAAATAGACGACGGAAGACATTTTAAAACTCATGGAAGTAAGGAGAAATAACAAAAATAACAAGGAAAAATATGAAGAGATTCACAAGACAATTAGGAAGCTATGCAAAGAGGCAAAAGAAACATGGCTTGAGGAAAATTGCAAGGAAATTGAAAACCAACACAACACCCGGAATACCAAATTAATGCACAAAAGAATTAATGACATCACTAACAAAAGAACACACATATCAACGGGTTGCCTAAAAACCAAATATGGCAAAATCATAATAGAAAAAGATCAGATTTTACATGCGTGGTCAGATTATGTGAAAGACCTTTATGATGATACAAGAGAAGAACAATATGATCATCGGAATAATAATGAAGGACCATCAATTTTGAAGATGGAAGTTCAGAATGCTCTTAACCATATGAAAACTGGCAAGACCCCGGGTACAGATAACATCACAATAGAAATGATCAATGCCTTAGAAGAATATGGAATAGACCAAGTCACCAGACTGCTGAACGCAATATACGATACTGGAGATATACCTCCTGAATTATGTAATTCTATATTTATTGCAATCCCGAAGAAATCAGGAGCCTTGGAATGCGATCAACATCGAACAATTAGTATAATGAGCCACATCACGAAGATTCTGCTGAGAATTATCATGCAAAGAGTTAGGAAGAAAATACAACCCGAAATAGGAGAAGAACAATGTGGGTTTGTAGAAGGCAAGGGCACAGTAAATGCTGTGTATATACTGAGAACAGTAATTGAACGTTCTATAGAAGTAAACAAAGATCTATATCTTTGCTTTATTGACTACACAAAGGCTTTCGATAAAGTGAGACATGTCGACATGATAAGGATGCTTGAAGATCTACAAATTGATGGAAAAGACCTTAGACTTGTAAAAAACATATATTGGAAACAACAAGCTGCCATCAGAATTGATAACAATGTAGGTCAATATCAGCCTATTAAAAGAGGTGTGAGACAGGGATGTGTAATGTCTCCAGATCTTTTTTCCCTGTACAGTGAAAATATTTTCAGAAATATAGAAGATATGGAAGGAATCAACATTGGGGGACGATACATCAATAACATTAGATATGCAGATGATACAGTCTTGATTGCAGACAATGAACAGGACCTGCAAAATTTAGTAGATGCGGTTGTTGCACACAGTGAACAACTAGGGTTAGAACTGAATATTAAGAAGACACAGATTATGGTCGTCACTGGGAAGAAGGAAATACCACAATGTGATATACGAGTAAATGGGCATATTCTTAAGCAAGTGAATCGATACAGTTATCTCGGCACAGTCATAACATCTGATGGAAGATGCCTTGAAGAGATTAGAATAACAATTGCCATTGCGAAGGTAGCCTTTTGCCAGATGAAAAACATACTGACCAATAAAAAGATATCAATTGAAACGAGAAAAAGAGTGTTGAAGTGCCACATAGAACTTATACTTTTGTATGGATGTGAAGCGTGGACAATAAGCGGTCAAGCTGAAAAACAGCTGATGGCTGTGGAAATGTGGTTTCTGAGGAAAATGCAAAAATACCATGGACAGACAGAAAAACCAATGAACAAGTCCTTCAAGAAACAAATGAAGATCGTAAACTGATTAGAGACATTAGACGTAGACAGTCAAAATATTTTGAAATTAATTGGAGAACTTTGTGACGACTGGTAAGATCGAAGAGAAGAGACCAAGGAGAAGACCGAGAAATAAATACCTGGATGGCTTGGCCACGTGGCATGGTCGAGACAGGAACACGGAGCTGATCCACGACTCTGGTGATGGAGTGAGATGGTAGAACATGACCGCCCACGCTTATCGGCATGGCACATGATGGATGTTACAGCAAAGAAACATGGACTGGCCAATAATTAAATTTTCAGAGCTTCGCAACTGTCCAGTGCAAATGGGGCTTAGTACGGACCCTCCTTTGCCCTGCTAGGAAGATATGCACCCAGGACACACTGACAGAGGAATTTGAAACTGAGGAATGCCTTACACCTGAATGGGTACTTTACATGATTTATAAAGCGCCACTGCCAACAGCCGAAACTAAAACCAAACGAAGCTACAGTCCCTAAAGAATAGACAAATAAAACATCAATTCAAGCAGATCAAGACGTGATAAAATTAAAAGCGTCAAGATAAAGCAAGGTGAACACGATAAATAAAATAGTGTTTGTCCTTCATAAGACGGTGCCATCTAACATAACATCAGGTTGATTTTCTAGGCAATTTTACGTCAGAAGGTTGCGATTGATTTCCAATAAAACTCTCTAATTATCGATTATTTGGTTGTTTCGGGATTTGACATTTAAATATTGAGCACAACCCACCACTGGCAACGCTGATCGTACTCCGGTACGAACCTAAGGCCTATCCACGTCAATATGGAAGCACTATACTCGAGTTTCGCTCTAATTATCGGTTGTATGGAGCTCACGCAATCACTTAGGAGCACACGACGTCTGTTAGTCTCCGCTATGTTTTGGTGACGTGTGTTCATGCCTTCTATGACTGCAGACGCTATATTTATCAACCCGAGGTCAGCCAGTTGACCCGTGACAAACCTAATTCCGAAATACACGTTGGGAGACAAGTGTGCTATCGCCGCACCACTGAGCGCGTCTCAATATACCTGATCAGGATTCTTGACAATACACGGTTGTGGAATCTATTGACTGGTTGGTCACTGAAATCAAGACAATCAATTAGGGACATTTGAACACATTAAACAATGTGTTAGAAGGATTATGTACTATCATCTGATCTATTCAATTTGTACAAGGAAATATTAATGAAACATAGAAGACATGCCAGGAATAACGTATAGTACGGTATAGTGGGCATAATGTAAACAACCTGCGTTATGCTTATGACATGGCTTCTGTGAAACTGAAACACCGTTACAAGAAATGATGAATATAATTGCAACAGAAAGTCAAAATAAAGGGCAATCTGAATAACAGGGAAACGAAAGCAAGTGCTATTACATAGAAAACGTATATTCCCAAACACAACATCAACATGATTGGAGCCAATCTGAAATAGGTCAATAGTTTTACGTGTTTGGGTACAGCAGATGGAAGATGTATTTAGGAAGTTAAATGTAGAATAGCCCAAGCAAAAGCAACATTTCCCAAAATGAAGAATATTACCTACAATATCTTTTCCAATCATGGTGAGGAAAAGAACGAACCGAACAAACGAACGAATGAACAAACAAACAAACTTTATTTTCGAAGGGTTAAGAATTGGACTAGCAGGCTCGTCTAACATTCTGCTCTTCTATCACTCTCTTTCATACAATATTTCATTCACACGTCATTCAAGGCTAACTGATAACAGCAACACTATAAAGGATATGCATTATAAAGGCTTGGGAACAAATACAAAAAATCAATAATAATCGAGTTAAAAAGGGAAAAATGCAAAATTACGATGGATGGACATAACACGAATTTTCTCGTGGACTTCTAGTAATAAATTTCCCCTGGTCTCTGGGTAGTGAGATTGGATGCCCGTGTGTATTGTTGCACACGTAAAAAATCCCTTGGCAGTTGGAAATCGAAAAAGAGTAGCCTAACGGCGCTGCCCGGGCAAAATTTCGAGTTAAAAATCTACCCAAAGTATTTCAGGATCCTCGGCGGTGCTACGGAGTTCGTGCACTGAGCTGAGTTTCTCCAGACTCAGGTTTGAGTAAGGAGGAGAACGGAGCACCTATGGGTTGCACCCGTGTGCCGTGATATTGATCCATCTACTAAACTAAACTAAACACGAATGAAACAGTTTTTCAAGAAACATTTTTGTTTCGCATATCGTTTACAGAACATCGCTGTCAACACCAACATTTTACCGCTGTTGTTGATTTCTGGGCAAGATTACGCTCAGTAGTTTGCCATTGCTTTCTGAGCGGCCGGCTCACATATCCTGCAAGTCACAGACGCGCGAGAACCGCTACTAATTCTCGCGCGCTGCGTTACCCTACGTGGATAAACGGGATTACGGAGAAAGTCGTTTAACACACCGTACATTAATTAGAGAAATTTATTGTATACGGTCAAGATCTTTCGGGCAATTTATGCTAAAAAATACACTTGAGAATAGAATGATAACTGGCAAAACTTATGGGGAAAAGCAAGGGGAAGGCAGTGAATTAAATATCCGGATGGATTGGTCACATAAAATAACCGATACAGTAGCACGGTTAAAAAGTTAGTTGCATACCCTTTATTGGACGTAGCAGTTAACCTCAGCATTTGTTGTTGTTGTTGTTGTGTTGTTGTTGTTCGTGGTTCCTGGGCAAGTTTACGTTTAGTAGTTTGCCATTGATTTCTAAACGACCGGCATCCATACCATTTCATATAAAGACCACGCAAGGCGGCTTGCTGCAAAATCTTCCGCAGCTGTGTTTTGAACGCGGCATGCAGGATTACAAACTGCATCCTAACACCCTTCGCCACGTACCTGATCCAAAACTCTGGTGATCGTGAGAGATGGCAATCCGTGACCACCCACGCTTATCGACATGACACATGCTGTTAATTTTGAGAGACAGCGATCGACAGTCGGGCAAATAATGCGATCGACCTTTCAACTTATTTAGGAACACAATAGACATCTGGTTTGCGCCGCCAAGCATGACGCAAGATAATGATGGCAGTTTCTGGTGTGTAATGTCTGTCTACGTACTGGTTTGTACTGAAAGATGTGACAATATAACCAGTTGTGTCGAAGATATATCACTAGCTAACTGTTCGCTACTTCATGTTTGAGAGATCAGAATATTTCCCAGTTTGCCGACACCACAAAAAGCCGTAGAGAACCCAGTGTGTAGAGGGTGCGGTAAGGTTCTTCTTTGTAAAGACGACTGACTGGCTTACGAGTCGTGCAGGTTCACTGGGTCGTCCTTGACAAACGACAGTGCGAGACTTGGGTCGGGTGGTCGACACACACGTACACGCTTCTCATTCTCAACACAGGAATGTGTAATATAATCGTGATGTAAACTCGTGCGACAGGTTTGTTTCAGTTTATCCTGGTTATTTAAGTTAATTTACTTAATATGGCTGGTCTTTACTTCGGTACTTGTAACTAAGTCTTTTTATTAATTAAAATTATCCAAAATAAATATGTAAATGAGTATGTAAAATGAAATAAATATGTACAATAAAGATGTAAATATCTAGATTACATGTAACTTACTGGGGATCATATCTGTGAGCTGTAGTGACCAGTCCCCTCTCTTGGTCGTATCTGCGCACTGAATTAGGAGTATTGTTTTTAATATTTTACCTGATTGTGGATACGATACATCAACTTCTGATACTACATTTGGATGCTACCTGCACACAATTAAAGGATTAACCGTAAACCACACAAGCGGATTGAACGGTGCACGCGATATTCTACCACAAACAGATGAGTAAAAAAACTCACACACACACACACACACGCACACACGCAGGCACATATACAGGTGTGTGTGTGTGTGTTTTTTTTTTTTTTTCCACGAAGAGTTTTTCATGTAGTTGTATCGGTGTGTGTCTATTGTTTGTGAGCTGACGAAGGCTTTGGCGGTACCGTCTGAGCTTACCGATTCTACTTCTCCATTGTGTGTGTGATGTATTCACTCAGTTAAAGGATTGACTTACAAGGTAGACTATTGCGTTTCATTGCCAGTGTGTACACAGGGAATATAGTTCTAGGCCTAGGCATATCCTATATTTTCTGATTAAACGACAATCGAGGGATGACGTACTCAGTGTCTCATTGTTCGCCTTACCTTTCAGAAACACTGCTGGTACCCATTTTAGGAGTCTGAATGGACGCAAGAATAATCTGCTCAACTCACGAAAGAAAGATTGTATCTACAATCCTCGAGTCACAGGTGAGTAACAAACTATGCTATCATAACTTATATTGTCATAATGTTGTTTGTTCATATGGGTTTTCATTTTACTTGTCAGCAATGGGGTGTCAATTTTGGCTTATAACGCATTAGTTTTGTAAATAAGAATAGAGTATTTTATTTACAATTAGTAACGAGGAATTACTTTTGCAAATAATAATGGGATTTGAATGTTGTAAATAACAATGAGGCATTAGATGTCACAATGATCAGCAGCAGACAGTTTGGAAAGCAGGCCGCTTTGTCTTGATTTCGATATGTGCGTCGAACGTTCAGAAAGTAATGGCAAACTACTTAATGTAAACAAATTGTTTAGTAAATCTTAACCAAAAGTGATGGGATTGATTTCGACGTCATGCAAAGGCAGTGCAACGAATTTGATTAATTGTTAAAGTAGCCTTAGAGTATTAACTTTGTTAGAAGCAATCCCGTACTCGTTTTATAAATTACACTGGGGTGTTAATCTCTCCAGAAAAAAAAGTGGGGTAATAGTTTTGTAAGTAATTAAGGGTCAGTGGCGGACTGGCCAGGGTGTCAGCTTGCCCGATTGCAAGTGGGACCAGTTAGCCCCGGGTGAAGTGGGCACCCTTAAACATAGAGTGTGTTAAAGTGTTTATATTTAATTAGTAGATATTGGATATTCCTCCTGATATCCAATATGTTTATACCTGGTCCGCCATTGCAGAGGGGTATTAAAGTTAGTTGCATATCCATTACATGACGTAGCAGTCAACCCCAGCATTGTTTGGCAGATTGTGATTTCCCGGCAAGTTTGCCGTTCCTTTCCTTGCCACAGTCACTCATACCATTGTATGAAAACCAGCTCAACAGAGTCTGCTTTCAAATCACCACAGCTGTGTTTCGAATGCCAGATTGCGATTTGCGTAACCCCATCGCACATCGACAAAGGGGTATTAGTTGTTAGTGAACAAGTGTCCTACCATGGTTTAGCGACGGATAAGCTGCGAACACAGTAGTCTGACTTGGATTCCCGCTGAGAAAGTGCCCCGTCCCACTACTTGTATAGAGAGCTAAATGCCTAAATCTGCCTAAATCTGCCTAAATCTACCTAAATCTACTACTACTACTACTACTACTACTACTACTACTACTACTACTACTACTACTACTACTACTACTACTACTACTACTACTACTACTACTACTACTACTGCTGCTGCTGCTGCTGCTGCTGCTACTACTACTACAGCTACTACTACTACTACTACCATTACCACCACCATCACCCAAGAGATCTGGAATGAATACGTCCTGATTCTGTGATCTAATCACTTAACCTCATAATGGATATAGTGTCAAGTCTTATCACTTCATACATACACAGCAATGTCGGCTACTTGACACACCTGGTCCCAGTACAACCGAAGGGAAGATAAGAGCGTTAGCTAACTGCAGTGTGATATCCCCTGATATGGGGACGACTCGTGGTCAAGCCGTCCGCCTGGCGCTTCGAAGACTGAGTTCGATGCCGGGCCCTGTCATTCTGTTCACGAGTACAGTTTTCTCGGAGACTACTTTGGGTCGTCACTGCAGCTGCGGAGTTTGTGCTCTGTGCAACGCCTGCTATCTGCAGAAAGAGGCCGAGCCATATGGAATAAAATCCCGTAACACTGAGTCGATCCACTCTCCTTCATACCTCTTTATCCCCTGATCTCTCGTTAACGAGCGATGTTAATCATTGTGTGTTTATTGTCTGACATCTATATAAAAAGGTTCCTACAGGTTGGCAGTTAGAGCGTTGCTTTTCTGATCCGGCAGCTTCTGCAGCTTGTCTTGTTCCATATGTATTGGCGTACCTTTCCTCCGGAGTAAACTAGGCAGTCCGAGAGAGAGAGAGAGAGAGAGAGAGAGAGAGAGAGAGAGAGAGAGAGAGAGAGAGAGAGAGAGAGAGAGAGAGAGAGAGAGAGAGAGAGAGAGAGAGAGAGAGATCATGCTGCATGGGTAACTCATGGTCTCTGCAATTCAGCGCAGGCGTTGTGCTGTGGTGAGGTATGACTCTATCCCAGTTCTTACCACTATGGGTTGTAATTATTATGCCTTTTCTTAAGCGCAGCGTAACAAACTTATCGTCTGTCCAGACGTCAGGATGCCGGTGATATAAAGAGGACAGAAATACCAGTGGCTATTAGACAGTAGAAAATCTGTAGGCTACATATGCATGAATACAAAATTATCTATCACTTCTAAACGTCTTCATCACGGTGAAGTGTACACCAACGCTTTACCTTCCTTCTTATTTATTTTAAAGTACCTTGGTACGATTCTTTATTCAGCGAGAATTTCCCCGCGTGCTAAATGCTACTCAGCGAAAAGCTTAATGTGTTCTCGGGTGCTTGTTCTCTTGCTAATCAAACAATGATTGAATCGGGATTAGCTGTACAAACGACATTACCCATTACAACAACTCCTTGCACTTGAAGACCTACATCTTACAAGTCAAACTGTTTTAAAGGCGTTAAGGTCGGCCTCATCGCATAGGGTTTTATCGCATGCGGCTCGGTCTCTTTCCCCACGGCGACCTGCCGAAAGCGTCTCACAGAGCTCAAACTCCGTAACTCTAGCGACGATCCCGCGGACTCTGAGAAAAATGCACTTGTGAACCGAACGACGGAGTGCGGAAACAAACCCACAACCCTTCGGAGCGCTAGGCCAGCGATCTAACCACTTGACCACGAAGACCCTATAAAAACTCAGAAAGGACTTAGTGCCAGTGGATCTACCGGTAGTGGTCGACGCCGTTGCTAGCATCAACAGATCAGCCCTGCTGGTTGTTTCCATTTCTTTCTTTGTTGGGGTCAGCATGGCAAGCAAGAATGTCAAGGGTAGGGAAAGGTTTCACAATCCCGCATACAGCGTTCGAAATCAGTTGCCGGCGATTTGGAAGTAGACACACTGAGTTGATGTTTAGCAACGGTATGAGAGTCGGCCCCCAGAACGCAGTGGGGAGGGAACAAGTAAATGTAAACTTGCCGAGTAAATCACAGCCTAAAATGCGGGGTTGATTGTGACGTCCTGTAACGGACATGTAACTAACTTTTTAAATCCTAACATAAATGAATCACCGAAAACGAGAAGTATAAGCTGTACTAGGACATAATCACAAGTGACAGAATAACCGTTGCGGCTAAAGCCTTCGTCAGCACACACACAACGAACATGCACTGATACTGCTACTTGAAAAACTCAACATTAAAATTTATATACAAGTTACTTATCGGCTACCTTGTTATGGACTTGACACGTGTGTAGTTCAACGCCGCGTTTATAGCTAACACATCATGTTGATCGTACTCCTGTACGAACCATGAGCCTTGTCCACGTCAGATTGGAAGCACTAGTCTCGAGTTTCGCTCTCGTTTGAGTTCGCCAGTAGTGCATATCCCTGAGCATTGCCAGTAGTGGGTTGTGCTAAATCTTCAAACTTAAAAAAACAACCAAATAAATCAACACGCCATGTATTCATTAAACTAATATTCACATGCCGAGCCTCAGTGACGCAGTGACTAGCACTCTTCCTGTCGGCCCAGTGGTCGTATGTTCTGATCAGCCATTGAGGCGGATACTTTTTCCAGTGAGCGGAGTTGTCTGGTCTACCCAGTCCAAAACTGGTTATAGGAAATGTCCAGGGAAGTAAAGGAAGTCGGTGTGATTATGAGCACGCCGCCGATCGAGTGCCGATTATTGTATACAAATATGGGGCCGATTATTGCATGCAAATGACGGGGCCTATTATTGTATACAAATAGGGGGCCGATTATTGTATACAAATACGGGGCATGAAAATGCACGAGGCAATGGAAATTTGTGAAGATCAGAAGTCTTCGCTGCACGGGTGTAGTGTGAGTGGTCTGGAGTCTTTGCTGTATGAGGGTGTTGTGAGTGGTCAGGACGGGAGTTAAGGAATCTGGGATATTTATTTAGGTGAAGAAGTATAACGGCTAATAAAGCAGGATAGGGGGATTAATGGTCTCGGAGTATTGAGTCAGCTTTCGAGTGCTGGAGGTCCCGGGTTCAAGCCCCGGTGAGAGCCGGGATTTTTTCACGTGTAATTCTTGTAAGAAAATTATAAAAGTTAAAAAATCTACCCAAAATATTTCAGGATCCTCGCCGGTGCTACGGAGTTCGTTAACTGAGCTGAGATTCTCCGGACTCAGGACTCAGGATTGAGTTAGGAGTAGAACGGAGCACTTATGGGTTACACACGTGTACCGTAATGTTGATCCGTAGAATAAACTAAACTAACTATATAACAGGATGCGGAAAGGAGATACATTGGAGAAATAAAAAGAAAACGAAGGTTTGCAAAACAAAATATGCATAGATAGTATTATAAAAAGTCGCTTAAAAGTCGACAGGGTCGACTTCATTGCACCGGGTTTTATCCCATATGGCTCGGTCTCTTTCCGCAGCGCGGAAAGCGTCGCACAAAGCACGAACTCCGTAGCTCTAGCGACAACCCACAGGAGTCTCCGAACAATGTAACCCGTGAACCGTAGGACGCGGCCCGGGATCTAACCCACAACCTTCGGAGCCCGAGTCAAACGGCTTGACCACTTCACCACGGAGACTCCCCCGGATAGTATGACAAAAAATTAGAAGAAAGGTAGATAGAGAAAGAGGACTACATAATTGAACAGTTAAGAGATTAGGTAACAAAAGGCAGTGCAATGAAGGAACATAAAAGGAGAGAGATAATGAAGAAATTAACAAAACAAAAACAAAAGAAACAACCAAATATAGAGGGTCATCGAAAAGAAAGCGTGGACAGAAACCTAGCCGAATGTCGTTGAAATAGAAGTAAAAGAATTGGTTTCTAATATTGAAAAAGAAAACAAAATAAGAAAATAAATTGACAAAAAAAGTGTGGTATAAGAAAATAATAGAAAGAATAAGAAGGAAGTAGAATGCAGGAAAAATAAATATATTTGCGCAGACCCCCAATTAGTTGCATATCCTTAACAGTCAACCCCAGCATTTGTTGGCTATTTGTGATTTCTTAGCAAATTTACGTCAAGAGTTTGTCATTGCTTTCGGCACTGATAATATTTATGAACGACCGTGCCGGTTATGAAAGCCAACGATCGGCTGCCAAGCGTGGTATGTGGGATTACGAATTGCGTCCGTGACCCATTCGCCTGAGAGTCGGCAGACAGGGAAGTAGAAAAGAAAAGGAAAGTGAAAAGCTGGTATATGTATCAGACCCGCCAGTGAATCACTACGCCTCATGGTGAGATAAGAAGTACTTTACTTTTCCTGTACGTGAGAGGTCATATTTAGGAAACTGATTGAAGATGAAAGAAGTAGAAAGGTGGGAAATTATAGGTTAAAACATTAACAAGAACTCTTAATGTGGAAGTAAATGAGTGGACAAGAATACAGCGAAGAATATGAGAAGGGAAGATCTACAGATGAACAGGAGAGTGGATGGAAAGGTCAATGAGTTGATCGGAAAGTAAAGTAGAGGGATTAATTAAAGAAAACAAGATTCAAGAAACTAATGTAAATATTTCACTTCAGATTCAAAGACGGGTAGGCAAGTATTTGGATAGAGAGGCGGTTGTTCATGTAAATAAAAAATATATAAGGGAACAAGCGTAGCTAGTACAAAAATGCCCCGTGTCAGAACATGTTTTTTATTAGCTATACTTGTTCTCACAATGTTTTTGGACACGTTATGAGAAGAAATATATTGAACATCTTGGTGACAACTGGCAAAATTGAGGGGACAAGAATAAGGGTAAGGCAAAGAAGTAATTATCTGAATGGCTTGGCCATGTGATGTGATCAAGACAAGAACACAGAGCTGATCCACGTCTTGTGTGAGATGGTGAAACATGAACTCCCACACTCATCGGCATGGCACATGATGATGATGAATACAGAAATACATTGAACATGTGTCTCGAAGCAATGTTCTCCTACGGGTCTGTGATATCGGGCTATCACATTTGGTAGGCCTGAATGCACTGAGAAATCAGAGGCCAGTCTTTTCCACTGTTGACGGATGGGGTTGTCGAACCGCGCCCAGTCACCTTCATCCCATTATCAGCGTAGCACTCTATCAACTACACTAACGCATCAGCCAGTTAGGAATTCTGCTCCACAAAAGATGAGAAGTGATGTTTGTTGAACAGTGGTCGCCTGTCAGAGGTTCACTACTAAAGTTCTTTCCGCCTACCTGTGGTCTGAAAGCAGGATTGTTTACATAACCACCTGCTGGTTGTAGATCACACAGCATCCGGGAAATTGCTACATGAAGAAGGATTTCAAAACGTTCAGCTGCTAATCAAACAACGGTTGATCTGGAGTTAGCAATACACTTCTTCTTCCCTCGCGGCAACTAAAGTATTCATAATCGGATTCTTGTTTGTTCAGCACAGTGACTCTCAAGTTATTGTATGTGGACCGTACCATAAAGATTTGTGGTAAGAGAGATAGAAGAAGAGAGTGAGGGAAAATTCTTGAGTCTTGTATCATGGCATGGAGAGGAGTCAGCATTAATTGATCCATGCCGCCAGAGATCGCGATTTGTGCAGAAGCGGGATCGCCAACGCCATTCGTCAAGGCACGTCATTTGTAATGAAAACTGCTCTTGCCATATATTAATCTATATCTATAAAACAAAGTGTATGTATATATGTATGTATGTAAATATGTATGTCCTTTATTTGTTCGCGAACGGCCCATCCGATTGAGATGAAATTTTCTACACGCCTTCCTTTCATTCCAGAGCTGTCAACTGTCATAGTTTTTTTTTCTTCTTCCTCCTCCTCCCTCCTCCCCCTCCCAAAATACGTACGTAAATATATGATGATGATGATGAAAGAATCCCCGAACCAAAACGCTAGGGAAAGGGAAGAAAATGACGTGACTACACAGAATCGTCACACGGCAATCATCATCATCAAGTGCCGTGCCGGCTGGCGTAGGCGTTCATGGCTCTCCGTAGATCTCAGTCTTTGGTTTTTTGGATCAACTCTGCTGCTGATATTCCTCCATGCCACGGCAATATCAATAACAATTCATCTTTTTATGTGTAAGGAAGTTATCTAGAGTCGTGTAGAAGGGAAGAACTAGACGAGTATGAATTCGGAATGGCGAACTCTCTCCTCCTCTCTTCTCCTCCCTCCTCCTCCCTCTACCTCCTCCCTCCACCCTCCTCCTCTTCTTCCTCCCTCTCATCCCTCTCCCGACTCCCTCCTCCTTCTCCCTCTTCCTTCTCCCTCTTCCTCTCCCCTCCTCCTCCATCCTCCTCCCTCCTACTCCCTCCGCCCTCCTCCCTCATCTTCCCTCCTCCTCCCTCTCCCTCCTTATCCCTCCTCCTCCTCCTTATCCCTCCTCCTCCTGCCTCCCTCCTCCTCCTCCTGCCTCCTTCTCCCTCATCATCCTCACTCCTCCTTCTCCCTTCTTCTCCCTCTTCCCTCTTCCTCCTCCTCCTACCTCCTCCCTCCTCCTCCCTCTACCTCCTCCTCCTCCCTCCACCCTCCTCCTCCCTTCTCCTCCTCTTCCTCCTCCCTTTCCTTCCTCCTCCTCCTCCTCCCTCTACCTCCTCCTCCCCCTACCTCTTTCCTCCTCCCTCCTCCTCCTCTTCCACCTCCCTTTCCTTCCTCCCCTCCTCATTCTCCCTCCTTCCTCTCCCTCCTTCCTCCTCCTCCTTCCTTCTTCTCCCTCTGCCTCCTCCCTCCTCCTAACCCCTCCTCCTCCCTCCTCCTCCTTCTCCTCCTCCCTCCTTCTCCTCCTCTCCCCTCCTCCTCCTCCTACCCTCTTCCTCTTCCCCTCCTCCCTCTCCCTCCTCCATCCTCCTCCTCCCTCTTCCTCCTTCCTCCTCCTCCTCTTCCTCCCTCTCCCTCCTCCATCCTCCTCCTCCCTCTCCCTCCTCCATCCTCCTCCTCCCTCTTCCTCCTCCTTCTTCCTCCTCCTTCCTTCTCCTCCCTCCTCCTCACTCTTCCTCCTCCTCCTACCTCCTCCCTCCTCCTCCTCTCTCCTCCTCCCTCCTCCCTTTTCCTCCCTCCTCCTCCCTCTACATCCTCCCTCCTCCTCTCCACTCTTCCTCCTACCCTCTTCCTCTTCCCCTCCTCCCTATCCCTCCTCCTCCCTTCACATTCCTCCTCCTCCCTCTTCCTCCTACTCCCTCCTCCTCCTCATCCCTCCTTCTCCCTCCTCCTCCTTCTTCCTCCCTCCTCCTCCCTCCTCCCCCTCCTCCTTCCTCCTCCTCCCTCTCCTCCTCCTCACTCCTCCCTCTACCTCCTCCCTCCTCCTCCCTTCACATTCCTCCTCCTCCCTCTTCCTCCTCCTCCCTCCTCCTCCTCATCCCTCCTCCTCCTCATCCCTCCTTCTCCCTCCTCCTCCTTCTTCCTCCCTCCTCCTCCTCCCCCTCCTCCTTCCTCCTCCTCCCTCTCCTCCTCCTCACTCCTCCTCCTCCCTCCTCCTCCCTCTACCTCCTCCCTCCTCCTCCCTTCACATTCCTCCTCCTCCCTCTTCCTCCTCCTCCCTCCTCCTCCTCCTCCTCCTCCTCTCTCCTCCTCCCTCCTCCTCATCACTCCTCCTCCCTCCTCCTCCTTCTTCCTCCCTCCTCCTCCTCCCTACTCCCCCTCCTCCCTCTCCGCCTCCTTCCTCCTCCTCCTCCCTCTACCTCCTCCCTCCTCCTCCCTCTACCTCCTCCCTCCTCCTCCCTTCACATTCCTCCTCCTCCCTCTTCCTCCCTCCGCCTCCCTCCTCCTCCTCCCTCTACCTCCTCCCTCCTCCCTCCTCCTCCCTTCACATTCCTCCTCCTCCCTCCTCCTCCTCCCCTCCTCCCCCTCCTTCTCCTCCTTCTCCCTCCTCCTTCTCCCTCTTCCTCCTCCCTCTTCCTTCTCCCTCCGCCTCCTCCCTCCTCCTACTCTCTCCTCCTCCTCCCTCCTCCCTCTCCTCCTCCTGCTCCCTTCTCCTCCTGCGTTCTCCTTCTCCCTCCTCCTCCCTCTTCCTCCTCCCTCCTCCTCGCCTCCTCCTCCACACTACTCCTCCCTCCTCCTCCTAATCCCTCCTCCTCCCTCCTATTCCTCCCTACTCCTCCTGTCTCCTCCCTCCTCTTCCCTCCTCCACCTCCCTCTTCCTCCTCCCTCCTCCATTTACCCAAGACAGACAGACAGTCAGACAGATAGTCGGGAACGGGATCTTATATGACTACTTATATAATTTAAATGAGATGCTCTCCACCATGGGCTGGGCCGGGTCAGACAGACAGACAGATAGATAGATAGACAGACAGACAGACAGACAGACAGACAGACAGACAGACAGACAGTCGGGAACGGGAACTTATATGACTACTTATATGAATTAAATGAGATTCTCCCCACCAGGAGTTGGGCGATGCCGGGCCGGGTCAGACAGACAGATAGATAGTCGGAACGGGAACTTATATGACTACTTATATGAATTAAATGAGATTCTCCCCATCAGGGTCTGGGCGAAGACGGGCCGGGTCAGACAGACAGACAGACAGATAGACAGACAGATAGTCGGTAACGGGAACGAGAACTTATATGACTACTTATATGAATTAAATGAGATGCTCCCCACCAGGGTCTGGGCGAAGCCGGGCCGGGTCAGCTAGTTACATAATAAAGAATAGCGGTGCCCTCATGTTGTTTGGTGCGTTTGTGTATCGAGACAGGGGTCTGCGTTTAATCCCCAGCAGTGGTTTGATTTGTGTCCTACAAGTTCGGCTACGGACGTCGAAGAGTCTCATAAAATGGGTGCCAAGGTTTTGCGGAAAATAACCTTGTTGACTATTACTGACTATCCCCCCCCCCCCACACACACACACACACACACACACACACACGCACACACACACACACACACACGCACACACACACACACACACACACACACGGATCTTTACCTCCTAGGGCATTTGGTAATAGTCATAGTCATAACATCTGATGGGAGATGCCTTGAAGAGATTAGAATAAGAATCGCCATAGCGAAGGAAGCATTTTGCAAGATGAAAAACGTACTGACCAATAAAAAGATGTCAATTGAAACTAGAAAATGAGTGTTGAGGTGCTACATAAAACCTGTGCTTCTGTATGGATGTGAAGCTTGGACAATGAGCAGACAAGCGGAAAAGCATCTTATGGCTGTGGAAATGTGGTTTCTGAGGAAAATGCAAAGAATACCGTGGACAGACAGAAAATCAATGACTAAGTCCTACAAGAAACAAATGAAAACCGTAAACTGATTAGAGAAATTACACGTAGACAAGTCAAAATTTGGTGGTCACGTTATGACCAGAAATAAATTGGAGAACTTGGTGACAAATGGCAAGATCGAGGGGAAGAGAACAATGGGAGGACAGAGAAGTAAATACCTCGATGGCTTGGCCACGTGTTACGGTCGAGACAGGAACACTGAGCTGATCCACGACTCTGGTGATCGAGTGAGATGGCGAAACATGACCGCCCACGGTTATCGACATGACACATGATGATGATGATGGTTTGGGAGAAACACCATATATCCATTATGTCTTACAGCATGAAATATGTCCCGTCACAGTTGCTACTTGATCATTAATAAGAGAACCAGTACATACATATTGATTGGCACTCGTAGAAAAGAGAAACCGATAGACATGTGCAGACACTGTAATGTTCTTCACTAGTAAGAAGCCACTGTGTGAGATATTAAATAATAAGATACCCCTACCAAGCCCTCATATGGTCACCGGTTTTTTTTTCTCGCGTTTCCATCCTGTTTCAGGATATTGCGGTCAACATCAGCATCTTTCAGCTGTATATTGATTCCTAGGGTAGATTACGCTCATCAGCACGCCACAACTTTCTGAGCGACCGGCCCCATACTCTCATAAGTCACTGTCGCGACTTGAACCGCTTCCAATTCTCGTGCGCTCACGTCAACCACGAGAGTATTCGGGGTTACGGAGAAAGCTGCTAACACCTCGACCAGGGAGACCGGCATATGGTCACTGGTAGGGAAAAGAAAACGGGGAAGACCAAGAGAGACCCTGCGTAGAACCATCATCAGAGAAGGCTCATTCAACGGCCAAATTAACATCCAAGATCTACAACAGGTAGCAGCGAACCGCCAGGCACGGAGAGCCATGACTTCTGCTCTATGCGCCGCCTTGGGCTCAAAAGGAAAGACTTCAGGTTATAAGCATTACTTGCTCGGTATTTTAACGGTAATAGCACTAGCAGTACAATGTTAACCGTTCACAACATGCGTTGGCTATAATGTTGTTAACATGTTTGTTTTCTTATTTTGTGGGGATATCTCTACGTTGTTTTAGTCTGGCTCTTGTTACAAAAGCTGATACATTGATTCTGTCCTTGTCAGGCGAATAAATCAATATGTCATCTGTGGATGTCATTTTATTCGGGGTATATAGCGATATCACAGCTATGATATTAGATTCACAATTTCGTTGGTTCACCAAAGAGCCGCGAGAGCATGGTCAGCGTGTTTGATTATAAAAGAAACACTAAATACAAGACCGCTGTTCGTGTCGTTATGACGCATTAAGCATGTACCGTTAGCCCTATAGTGTTCATGGGTAATGTTACAAGAGAGCACTTTTGGAGCATCACTCATCTAGCACTAGATGAGTGATGTTACAAGTAAGGGGAACGGATTAAACCCTGCGCGAATGGCAGGATTATGTTTAGGCAGCCCAGTAAGTCGTGGGGGTTGACAAAAGTCTGTAACAATGGATACGGGATCATGGCCATATCAACGTAATTTACTTTTACCGGCAAGCGACGTGGGGAGGAATAGTTGACGCTCCAGCACCCGATTTGTGGCACTGGATAGTGTCATTCCGTGTGATTGTACAATGTTTTGATGTCGTCAATCTATTTTCTTCCCAGGCATCCTTGTGCTCTCGTATCAGAACTTCTTTGATGTAACACCGACGCGGGTAGTTGATAGTGTTGTATTCTGACAAGATGACCGAATCATTTGAACTTGTGTATTTCAATATATTTGGCACAAGATGTTGATCTCAATGTCTGTCTGATATTATTTCTAACTCGGTCTCGGATAGTTATGTTGGCAGCTCTTCTCAAGCATCTCATCTCTAATGATAATGGATAATGATAATTTTTAGAATGTTCTGAGAGCTGCAATGGGAGCAGAGGTGGCGAGAAACGGAAGTGGACACCACATCTCATTATGCCGTGGCCTACTATGTACAGTATCCACCTGGTGTCATGGTCGGCTTCTGGGATGTAGGAGTGGCGAGAAACAAGAAGTGGACACCACATCTCATTATGCCGTGGCCTAAAATATACAGTATCCACCATGTATCATAGTCGGCGTCTGGGATGTAGAAGTGGAGTGAAACGGAAATGGACACGACATCTCATTATGCCGTGGCCTAAAATATACAGTATCCACCATGTATCATAGTCGGCGTCTGGGATTTAGGAGTGGCGAGCACAGTTTCACATTTCCGACATAGAGGGGTCAAAGTCAGCCACATCAATTTGGAAGCAGACCGATTTATGTTAATGTTTACAATGGTATAGGCCTCGACCGTTCAGAAAGCAGAGACAAACTACTGAACATAAAACTGAGGAGAAAATAACAAACAGCCAACTATGCTGGCGTTGATTTGACGTCCTGCAAAGGTCGTGCAACTAACTTATCCACGTCGCTACCGTATGCATTCTTTACCTACTATAGGTAAAAACGTCATTGTCCTGCTGTTATTAAGAGATGTTATCCACACATTTGACTGCGTGTATGGACTGGACTACCCTCTGCTAACTCAAACACGCAACTGTACAACGGTTGTTCCTGGCCTGGGATTTTTAAAACTCCTTGACCCTGTAGCAAAACAAACGCACACACATTTCATAGCCAATAAGTGACACGCTTCTGGATGACAGACGAGCAGGAGTGCGCCACATTCGATGCGGTTCCCAATCGATATCGACCGTTGCACAAACGTTATTATTGCGGTTGTGGAGTATGAAGCATCTACACATTAGTTACCTGTTAAGGACTTTCGATTGAGACAACGAGTTAAAGATTTATATCAGAGGCGGTCTCCGTTCAACATCGACCGTTACACAAAGGTTATTTTTGTGCAAACTGTGTGAGTAAATAGGAGAAGATCAGAATATTTTAGGATAAGTTGCAAGTGTTACGGATGACTAAACTAGGTAATGTTTGTTTTGTTGTATCGTGGATATGCCATTACTAAACATCCGCCGTCGTTTGGTGATTAAGTAAGTGATTACTGTGCATCTGTGAAAGTTTCCTGCCAAGTAAATAAAGAAAAGATCAGAATTTAATGAGGTACTTTACAAGCATCACGGATTGCTAGAATAGATATGGTTTGTTTTATTACCGTGGAGTTGTCATGACTAAACACCAGTCATGTGTTTTTGGTGATTAAACACGTT
This sequence comes from Cepaea nemoralis, assembly GCA_014155875.1. NCBI lineage: Eukaryota > Metazoa > Mollusca > Gastropoda > Stylommatophora > Helicidae > Cepaea > Cepaea nemoralis. The sequence goes on along the minus strand of JACEFZ010019918.1, from coordinate 291,289 downwards.
GATATTGCTGTGCAGCTGTGAAAGTTTAGAGTAAATAAACATCAGAATTTAATTAGATATTTTACGAACGTCACGGGTTAGTAAAATAGGTAAGGTTTGTTTTGTCGCATCACGACATTTGCTCATTACTAAGGTCATGTTTGGTAATAAAACAATAAGTTAATAATACTGTGCAGCTATAAACAGTTAATGTCGCGTAAATTTACAAACATCATTACTAAGATAGGTAAGATTTGCTTTATCGTATCTGGGATTTGACATACTTAAAAAAATGTGGCATACTAAACTTAACTAAACATCATCCCGGTTCTGCTAACAAATACATAAGTTGATATTATGTACAGCTGTGGAATTTTAGTGACGTGTAAAAAAAGGAAATATCAGAATTTATTAAGGTATTCAAAACAATATTTTCCCGTATATAATTTTAATAACGAAGACACAAACAATAGATTGCACGATTTATTGCCTGGCAATTTTTCGCTGCATCTCGTCAGGTACATACTGCAGAATTCACACAACATAAAGTAAAATAACTAGATAAATCCTTCAAGCTGAAAGATACACATGTTCCCACAAGATATTTTACAAACATCAGGGATTACTAAAATAGGCAAGATGTGTTTTGTCACATCTTGGATTTCTTATTACTAAGGTCATTTTTGGTAATAAATATATACGTTAAAATTACTGTGCAGCTGTAAAAATTTAGTACCATAGTTTGATAATGTATAAATACGTTTATCTAATCGAGCGGTTGTGAACGTTTTGTAACTTCATCATGTGCCACGCCGATAAGCGTGGGCGGTCGTGTTTCGCCAGCTCTTAAGATCACCAAAGTCGTGGATCAGGTCTGTGCTCTTGTCTCAGGTATGACATCTCAGGTCAAGCCATCTAGGTAGTTTGCTCTCTGCCTTCCTCTTGCTCTCTTCATATCAGTCTTTCCAGTTGTCACTTAATTTTTATATTTAATTCATTCTCACAACATACTCACAAAATCTTGCCTATCTATGCCTCATTTCTCTAATAAATTACCGATTTTAATTTGTTTCTTGTAATTCTATACGGCACTTTAACACTATTTCTCATTGCAATTGAAATCTTTTTATTGGTCAGTATGTTTTCCATTTTGAAGAAAGGTATTTTTTTTCTTTTTGGACACAACGTTTCATGCTGTAATCTCAACAAGGCATTTTCCAGCTGATGTTATCACTGAACACAGATAGTTGTACCAGTTTACAAACACCCGACATCCCACACAAAGTGAAGTCACAAGTCAGGAATGTCAAGGACATGTAAAGCACCACTTTTCCCGCCACAATACATGCCTGATACATAGTGCCAGCCCCATATCTGTAGATCAATAGGTACTCCATGAGTAATGACATAAATACCATACAGGCCACATTTACCTCCCAGAAATTTCCTGGTACTTATTTTTCGGCTGGATCGATCTCGGAGCCAAGGTCAATATCAAACAAACGAAACGAATCTAAGGGAATTAAAACACGTGGGAAACACCCCCCCCCCCCCCCCGCCCCCCGCATAGGCATCCAAGAATGCTAGCCACTACACCACCAAAACTGCGCTACTACCGTTATTGTCAGCGGAAATGCTGATGTATTACTTCCGAAGCACTCACTGTAGGCACCTTAGAAGTTGGTAAGCGATCAATATAGCAGCTGCCCTTAACAATCTGCAGCGTAATTGCAAGGCTTTCATTACACGGCACAGCGCAGGTTGTGGGATTTCCGATTCCTCCTTGCCACCTTCAGATTATGCATGGGAGGACAGAGGTTATCAGATACGCTCCCTAAGGGACAGTCTATATCCACAACTCTATCGACATTAATGCAGGGAAATTTCAATTCACGGGACCCTATAATACCAATAAAATACCACGAGAAATAAAAATACAAGTACTGATTAGCACTCATAGAAGTAGAGTAACGGAATATAGCTCAGATGACACACTAATCATCATTATGTGCCCTGACAATTGACGTCGGTGTTCCTGCATCTCCGCAGATCTCTGTCCCCGGTGTTCTGGATCATCCCTACCAGGAAACACAACTCTCTGTCCCCGGTGTTCTGGATCATCCCTACCAGGAACCACAACTCTCTGTCCCCGGTGTTCTGGATCATCCCTACCAGGACACACTGGACAATATCAAAAGTGAAGGGTCTAGTGGTGCCAAATCGGGATTCGAACCTGCTGCCTCCACGGGACAGCAGCACTTCGCTGAAGGAACAAGTGTGCTGCCATTTACGACCAACTAGGCACTCTCTAGCAGAGTGTCTTTATTAGTCCAAGTCTATCATCATTTCTTTCCTCTCCACTTATGAATGCCGAACAATACCTGTAATCTCATTTCTCTATTTACAGCACGATTGTAAACGCTTATTTAGTTACATCTGATGCACTTACCGGCGCTGTAGCGGAGGTGTTATGAACGCTATTCTGCATACCGCATTCGAAATTCATCTGCGCGCGATTTGGAAGCAGACCGCCTTGCGTTGCTTTTTATCTAATGATATGAGTGTCAGTCGTTCAGAAAGAAATGGCAAACTACTGAACGTAAACTTGCCACGAAATCTCAAATAGCCAAAAAACTGCTGGGGTTGACTGCTACATCCTGTAAAGGATATGCACCTAACTAACTCAGTTATATCATGCTTTCCGAATAATGACGAAAACCTTGAATGTCGTTACATTCTGAGATGAGCATGTCGTGGCCCGGGACATTCCAGTTTACCGTCTTTTGACCTACATAAATCCATTCACAGTGTTGCTGACAGACACAGGTTGTCTGCATGATCCGATCATTGATTTCTTCATTGATTTTTCAGCTGCGTATAAAATATTGAGTGAAAGGGAAACTGTATTTTTAAATTCTTTTTCTACTCGTATAAAGCTTGGCTCAATACATTCGTATCTAGGTGTCCGTAAACTGTTGAGCGAAATAGAAACTGCTTTTATGTATTCGCTGTATAGCTTGGGATAAGACTTTTATATCTACAGGGTGTCTTAAAATTAGTTTACACCTTAACTCTTGTATACCTACGATACCAGAAATCACTCCAAATTAATCACATCATATAACCAGTGCCAATTGGTCTATAACAATATGTGGAACTAGTATCATATACCCTAATAGCCTCAATGTGTGGAAAGCGGCTTTTTATTTGCGAACGAACTGGTTGAGATTAGGCCTTGGTTGGCATCCGTGGGTTTTAAGCATTTTATAATCAACAGACTAGGGAATAGAGTTACACTAAATACATTATAATACATGCAGGCCAGGTCCTAAGCCTTGATCGGCAACTGGTCTTGGATCAAAGCTCTGACAGGCGGACAGTTTGAGCATTGCTTTGCTGATCCGGCCGCTTCTGCCACTTATCTTGATCCAGACATATTGATGTTACCTTTCCTTTGGAGTAACTAGGCAGGCCGAGAGAGAGAGAGAGAGAGAGAGATAGAGAGAGAGAGAGAGAGAGAGAGATATAAAGCGGTGTCACGCTGCGTGGCAACACCCTGTCTCGTCTAATTCTGCCCAGGCTTTGTGCATTTCCTGAAACACAATGTAATAAACTATCGTCTGTCAAAACGGCAAGGTGCCAGAATACACGACTAACCCATATCATTCAACAGGATATTTAAGGAAACCCGAACACCTTCTAAGAAATATTATTAATACCATTTAAAGTAACATCGGCCGTTACAAGGTGAGAAATATAGTTAATCGAAATATGTTCGCCAGTTGGGCATCGGAGCGATGTAATAGGGACTAGTTCGAATCCGATGTGCCTCTAGCTTTCAAATGTTACTAGGAGAACAAACAAGTGTGTTCTGAAGTAAAATCCTGTTAAGATCCTTTGATGTGATATTACCATAACATTTTGAAGGACTTTTGTGGTCAGTATTTCCTCTTTTGACATTATCAAAAGTTTCTTTTCTACTGTACTATCGCGGACGTCCCTCTAGTGAAAACGGTACTCAAATTCCCGTGTGTCTATACCTTTCACATTTTTCTATTCTTTCGTGAAGAAGGTAGGCTCAATTTTCAGTGTGTCTATAGTTTTCATACTATTCTATTCTTTCGTGTTGACGTTACGTTCATATCACAGTGTGCCTATTCATACTGTTATATTCTTTCGTGAATAATGTAGGCTCAAATCTCACTGTGTATTTAGCTTTCACACTGTTATATTCTTTCGTGAAGACATTAGGCTCAAATCTCATTGTGTCTATAGATTTCACAGTGTTATATTCTTTCGCGAAGAAGGTAGGCTCAAATTTCACTATTCATACTATTATATTCTTTCTTGAAGAAGGTAGATTCAAATCTACGTGCGTTTCCTTCACACTGTTCTATTCTTTCGTGAAGAAGGTAGGTTCAAATCTCAGTGTATCTATTCATACTGTTTTATTCTTTCATGAAGAAAGATGGCTCATATCTCATTGCTTATGTTCACACTGTTCTATTGTTTCGTGACATAACATAATTAAGACACATACAGGACGTTGCGGCGATTAGCCTTCATCAGCAAACAAACACATTCACAAACACAACATACAGTCAAGGAGATCTCCTGTGACAACATCAGAAGGTGACGACAGGACGAGAAGAACAAAAGAATGAAAAAATGAAAGCAATTCACCTTCTGATGTAGTCACAGGAGATCTCCTTGATTGTATGTTGTGTTTGTGAATGTGTTTGTTTGCTGATGAAAGCTAATCGCCGCAACGTCCTGTATGTGTCGTAAATCTGTTATGTAAAGCTGCACTACTTTGTGTCATTTTATATTGTTTACACTTACACAGCTTTAGCGCAGTTCCACCAAATTTTATTCATATTGTTTCGTGAAGATGGTAGGCTCAAATCGCAGTGTGTCTATAGATTTCATATTGTTCTATTCTCCCGTATAGAAGGTAGGCCCAAATCTAAGTTTGTCTATAGCTTCCACGTTGTTCTATTCCTTCTTGAACAGATAGGCTTAAATCTCAGTGTGTCTATAGCTTCCACGTTGTTCTATTCCTTCTTGAACAGATAGACTTACATCTCAGTGTGTCTATAGCTTCCACGTTGTTCTATTCCTTCTTGAACAGATTATCTTAAATCTCAGTGTGTCTATAGCTTCCACGTTGTTCTATTCCTTCTTGAACAGGTAGGCTTAAATCTCAGTGTGTCTATAGCTTCCACGTTGTTCTATTCCTTCTTGAACAGATAGGCTTACATCTCAGTTTGTCTACAGCTTCCACGTTGTTCTTTTCATTCTTGAACAGATAAGCTTAAATCTCAGTGTGTCTATAGCTTCCACGTTGTTCTATTCCTTCTTGAACAGATAGGCTTAAATTTCAGTGTGTCTATAACTTTCACTTTGTTCTATTCCTTCTTGATCAGATAGGCTTACATCTTAGTGTGTCTATAGCTTTCACGTTGTTCTATTCCCCCTTGAACAGGTAGGCTTAAATCTCAGTGTGTCTATAGCTACCACACTGTTCTAGTCTTTCATGTAGAAAGGGGGCTCAAATCACGGTGTGTCTATTACTTTCACATCCCCCCCCCCCCCCAAATCGTGTAGAAGACTCATATACTGGTATGTACATATATTTCAGTTTGTCTATTATCTAATGGAGGAGGGAGATTTCGAACCTGGGTCTGCCATTAGCTGTCAAATGTTCCCCTAACCGCCAGTGAACATCAAGAAGATAAACACTGATATTCTACAAGATGTGAACATTGTAGAGAACCGTCTCACAGACAGTACCACGTCTTGGTTACTGAAATACTGTTCCAATATTAAACATCACAGTGACTTAGAAACACATTAGAAGACAATGGCTACTGGAAGGAGAAGCAGGAGTCGACAAAAACGACTATTTGCACAAAGCAATGAAGACAAACTAGGCGGGAATAATGCAGCTGAGGAACTGGCGATGGTGGATGCTGGATAGTTAGGATATACTAGGTCATGATGAGATCTATGTTCTACAAAGTCACCAGATTCGTGATAATGAGTGGGGACTGCAGGTTAGAATGCCGATATGCTTAGAGCTTTTAGATTGTCTATTCTTTAGAGCAGGCGTGGGGAATCTTTTCTTCTGCCAATGGTAATTTGGATATTTGTAACATCAATAGGCCGTACAATTACCAGCTCAAAAATTAGTCTCTTAAATTTGGTCAAACTTTTAATTAACTCACATGTAATGTCATTGCCGTAACAGCTTTTCTTAGGCGAGGCTTGTGGTGTTAGCTGGAATTGATGATGTTCCTACCAGATTTATTGATGATCGTTTATAAAGTTGTTAGATTTACTGAACTTCGAATCCCGCCTGCGGTTGCCTTGGCAGGACCACACCGCATGATTCCACGTACCATATACGGCCCGCAGGCCTACTTCTTTCCTTTGCTTATATGAGTGCCCATCAATGCATGTATTTTTCGTTTATTTCCTATTCTCCAGGCTTCCCATGCATTTATTTCTGCACATCACGTCACTCACAGTTGTATAGTCTGCAGCATGTTAAACATTTGATGAAATACATGTACACTGCAGAAGGTGACACAACAGCAAGATACAAGCCGGAACACAATTTGTCATCACACCATCCCATGCCAAACTAAAATAGTTGCATGTCCTTTATACGACATTGCTGTCAACTTCTACACCAGCTTGATAGACTAGGCAATTTGACATTCAGTACTTTACCACTGCTTTTTTTAACGAGAACGAACGAACGAACAAACGTTAGTTTCAAAGAGTTAAGAATTGGGCACTCAGGCCCGTCTGACATTCTGCCCGACTGATCTCTCTGCTCTCATACATTATTTTATTCATAAATCACTTATGAAACAAATCTTAAAAAACCACAACAACAAGAGAACAATATACATTAAAACGCATGGAGAATTTGCAATAATCAGTAATACGTGACTCACTAAAACTAATTTTTGACATGGCAATTATAATTAGCTAAGTTAGGTGTAACGTACCACAGTTCAGGGAATGTTTATTATACTAGTTGTCGTTTCAGATAATTATTATAATTTTTCAGGTAGGCATGTAGTGTTGAAGCATATAGCATGATGTCAACGTTAGTCCAACTGACTGATGTAGGGAATGAAGAACTCCCGCACCGCGCCGTCAGTGCACCGGATGTTTAAGCCCAAGTTTATTAAATTCCGCGATCGCGGAGACATCTACCATCCCATGTTAGACGTTATTAGTTAATGTAGTCTGTCTAAAAGCACGTCTAGCCTTGTCAGATGCATGAAGATGTGTTGGGTGCCCTTACATGTTGTGTAATGACTAGAATGTTTTAGACAAACATGTAGTTACGGCTCGTACCTTTACATCTTCTATAACTGGTCAGACAGGTGGGCGGGCTTCTCTAGTAGGTTCCCTACCTGCATCCTCCAGGTGGGTGGAGAGGAATACCATGGCTATTTGTGGTTGTAATAAATTACACCAAGGCTTTCGTCACGTGTGTATAGCAGTATGGCTATACTACGATGTTGTATTCGCTGATGAACTTGTTGTAATGTCTGCATACTCGATGGTATTGGTGGTGTAAGAGTGGTCTCGAGGTATGGTGTCCGCCTCGAGTGCTGGAGGTCCCGGGTTCAAGCCCCGGTGAGAGCCGGGATTTTTTCACGTGGACTTCTAGTAACAAAATGTCCCCTGGTCTCTGGGTAGTGAGATCGGACGCCCGTGTGTATTGTTGCGCACGTAAAAAATCCCTTAGCAGTTGTAAATCGAAAAAGAGTAGCCTAACGGCGCTGCTCGGGCAAAATTTCCAGTTAAAAATCTACCCAAAGAATTTCAGGATCCTCACCGGTGCTACGGAGTTCGTGCACTGAGCTGAATTTCTCCAGACGCAGGCTTGAGTTAGGAGTAGAACGAAGCACGTATGGGTTACACCCGTGTGCCATGATGTTGATCCGTCAACTAAACTAAACTAAACTAACTATACTCGATGGTGTATATGAACTTGTTATATGTCTACATCATGTCATATGTTGAGAAAGACTGATCGCGTATAGGGTATGTTGCGAGTGCTGTGACCCTGGTGTTGGATCATACATTCTACACTTGTAACACTGATGTTCTGAGCTGTGGTAAATAAAGGCTAGTATGATTGTCTGCCAGGGCAGTGGTCGGGGTTTGACCCTCAGCAGAGGCAGAATTATTTCTTCCGACCAATACGGCTCTAATGTCTACCGAACCTCATAAAAATGGGTGCCATGCAATTTTCAGAACTTTTGGGGGAAATGTCGAGGAAGGAACGCCGACGAGGAGGGGATACGCCCACTCCATTTTATTTGACGTAGCCTAAGATGTACGAAGGCCTAACACTTCACATTTGCCACCACCTAAAATGTGTGAATGCCTAACACTTCACATTTGTCGTAGCCTAAGATGTATGAAGACCTAACACTTCACATCCTAGTTTCAGTATCTGCTATGGACTGGCTACCTTTTACAATTGATGTTTTAAAGATGACAAGAATTGTCTTCATAGATTCAGTGCCAAAGAATAAGTAGGTCTGGATCAAACAAAAATGGATGGCGGCAAATGGAAAGTAGGAGTCTATCACTGTTATGACTGAACAGTTGTTAATGTGGTAGTAGGCATGTTGTATTACAACGCAATGACATTTTTCGGCGATATGTAAGCCCGTGGCAGATATGGAAGTCGCTTAAGACAATTAACCATCCCATAGCACCGCATCCTGCAGCGAATATTAAAAGAAAATTCACTAAACGCCTGTTTCCTTCATAACCTACTATTTTGAGTGCCTGGTCTGGAGCAGACATCATGACCCTACGATCGTCTCTCCATGTGACATGCTGATGAAGTTGGTGTTGCTCGTATTCAGTTTCTTGCCCAGCTCTCTAAACTTTTCTCATAAACCTTCGTCTGTCCCCCTTAGTGTCATTTGCCTAGTATTCTTCCACACAAGGCTAGATTCTCTACTCCTTCTCCTCCGTTGATATGCTCTCCAAACTTGACTTACACAAGGCTAGATTCTCTACTCCATCTCCTCCGTTGATATGCTCTTCAAACTTGACTTACACAAGGCTAGATTCTCTACTCCATCTCCTCCGTTGATATGCTCTTCAAACTTGACTTACACAAGGCTAGATTCTCTACTCCATCTCCTCCGTTGATATGCTCTTCAAACTTGACTTACACAAGGCTAGATTCTCTACTCCATCTCCTCCGTTGATATGCTCTTCAAACTTGACTTACACAAGGCTAGATTCTCTACTCCATCTCCTCCGTTGATATGCTCTTCAAACTTGACTTACACAAGGCTAGATTCTCTACTCCATCTCCTCCGTTGATATGCTCTTCAAACTTGACTTACACAAGGCTAGATTCTCTACTCCATCTCCTCCGTTGATATGCTCTTCAAACTTGACTTACACAAGGCTAGATTCTCTACTCCATCTCCTCCGTTGATATGCTCTTCAAACTTGACTTACACAAGGCTAGATTCTCTACTCCATCTCCTCCGTTGATATGCTCTTCAAACTTGACTCACACAAGGCTAGATTCTCTACTCCATCTCCTCCGTTGATATGCTCTTCAAACTTGACTTACACAAGGCTAGATTCTCTACTCCATCTCCTCCGTTGATATGCTCTTCAAACTTGACTTACACAAGGCTAGTTTCTCTACTCCATCTCCTCCGTTGATATGCTCTTCAAACTTGACTTACACAAGGCTAGATTCTCTACTCCATCTCCTCCGTTGATATGCTCTTCAAACTTGACTTACACAAGGCTAGTTTCTCTACTCCATCTCCTCCGTTGATATGCTCTTCAAACTTGACTTACACAAGGCTAGTTTCTCTACTCCATCTCCTCCGTTGATATGCTCTTCAAACTTGACTTTTTCTTATGGTTTTAATGAGTGATCTATAACAGTAGACGGTACTACCTGCTTTCTGTTAAGACATTGCATTGTGTGGGTTTTTGTGGGTAGTGATATTTGTGGGTGTTGGTGGGTTGTGTGGATGGATGTGTGGGGGTGAAAGTAGGGGTGTGGGAATGGGTGTATGGGTGGAGGATATGTGTATGGGACGGGTGTGGGGTGTGTGTGTTTATGTGGGTGGTGATGTGTGGGTGTTTTGAGGAAGTATGTGTGGGTGGCGGGGTTGTGTGGGTAGGGGATTGTGTTGGGTGGATTGGGGATGCAAGGGCGGGTGGGGAGAAGTGTATGGTGTGTGGGTTTGAGATATGTGTGCGGTGTGTTGGTGGGGGATGTGTGCATGGTGTAGTGGGTGGGGGTGTGTGGTGATTGGGTGAGGATATGTGTGTGGGTGGGGGGATAGTGTAGTGGTGTGGGGATGTGTGTGATGGGTGCGGGGAATGTGTGTATTGGTGGGGTATATGTGTGGGTGAGCAGGGGATGTGGGGTGGTTGGGGAAGTATGTGGGGGTGTGTGGGTGGGAGATGTGTGCGTGGATGAGGAATGTGTGGGTGGGGGTATGTGAGTGGCTTAGGGATGTGTAGGTGGGTGAGGGATGTGTATGTGTCGGGGTGGGATGCGTGAGTGGGTGGAGGATGTGTGTGGGTAGGGATATTGTGATCGAGAGATGTTTGGTTGGGGGTGGGTGGGTGGGGTGTGTGGGTGCTTAGTGGTGGATGTGTGCGTGAGTGAGTGTGTGTTGGTGGACGGGTAGGGAATGCGTGTGTGGGTGGGGAGAGGTGTGTGGTGTGTTGGTTAGGGATATTGTGTGGGTGAGGTATGTGTGTGTGGATGGGGGATTTTTGTGGTGTGTGGGTGGGGGTATGTGGGGTGGATGGGTAAGGGTATCTGTGTGGGTGTGGGTGGGAATATTGTGCGGTATGTGGGTGGGGGATATGTGTGTGGTGTGTAGGTGGGGATGTGTGGTGGTATGTGGGTGTGGGATGTGTTGGTGAGGGATATGTGTGTGTGCGGTGCGTGGGTTGGGAATATTGCGTGGTAGGGGATGTATGTGATGTGCGGGTGGGGGATTGTGTAGTGGGGGATTGGGTTAAGGCATGTATGGGTGGGTGGAGGATGTATGTGTGGGTGGTGGGGTGTGTGTGTGAGTGGATTGGGGATGTATGGGTGGTTAGGGAGATGTGTGTGTGTGGGGGGGGGGGGGTAGGGAGATGTCAGTTGGTGGGGATGTGTGTGTATGGTTTGGGGATGTGTGAGTGGATGTGCGATGTGTGGGTTGGTGGGGGATTGTGTGCGTGGGTGGTGAATATGTGGTCAATGGAGATGTGGCTGGGGGATGGGTGGTTTGAGGTGTGGATGGGGAGAGGATGTGTGGGTTAGGATGTGTATGTGGGATGTGTGGGTTGGTGGGGGAATGTTTGTGGGTGGCGAGTGTGTTTTGGTTGGGGGAACAGGTGAGGGGAGAGTGTGTGGGTGGAGGATGTGCAGAAGGGGGATGGGTCGGTTGGTGGGGTATGTATGTGTCCCTTGGTGTGCGTGTGTGTGGGTAGGTGGGGTGTGTGTGTGGGTGGGGTGATGTATGGGTAGGTGGGAGATGGGCCTCATAACATGGTAATTTGCCTTATGTTTACAACATTCATTTCACAATGTTTATCTTTCTTCCTATGTAAATGTATAATGCTCTTGATGAATGAAAGACGAGTGATTGGAAGGGCCGAATGTAAGACGGGCCTGCGCGCCCAATTTGTGACCCTAATAAAGTTGATTTGATTTGATTTGTTAGCGGCGAATGTTGTGTGGCGTTCATCAAACCCGACATTCTACTTTGTGCCGACGGCTTCGCGGGGAGCGCCGAAATTGGAAGGGTACATACAAGCCTTATCCTGGTGCAAGGAATGCAACCTAAAGACGAAGTGTCATGGCAGAGGCAGGCTGGGCCCTAAGCCTTTGTCGTCAACTGGTCTATGATCGAAGCTCCGACAAGCGGACAGTTAGAGCATTGCCTTATTGATCCGGCAGCTTCTGCAGATTGTCTTGTTCTAGATGTATTGGTGTTACATTTCCTCTGGAGTAAACTAGACAGGCCAAGAGAGGGATCATGCTGCATGGGCAACACATGGTCTTTACATTTCAACCCAGCCTTTGTGCTATAAAGACATATAACTCCACCCCTGGTTCCCGACATGGAACCACAATGTAATAAACTATCGCCTGCCAAAACGGCAAGGTGCCAGTCGTATTATTTAATCCTCTAGCACTTAATATTTATACATTTATTTCTTTTCTCTACACGATATTCTCAACATTCTTCTCTCTTTGCGGTGTTCTCAACATTCTCCTCTCTCCGCTATATTCGCAAAACCCTTCTCAAACCCACATCTTCACTGAACTACATATACAGAAACCATTTACATTATTTACTATGCTAGAGCTGTAATGTCGTGTTTCATGTTTATTAAAATGTCCACCTTAGATCACCCCCCACCCCTCTCCCAATAAAATAAAATATATAGCTGTAGGTAAATAATAACGTTTCGTTCTGATACATCAGGCGTGCTGATGCCAAGGTAGCGGGTTCACACCCTACACTGTTCAGCTGGACTAAAATGTTGTCTTCTCTTCGTTGACTTGAGGACGTAAATTGCAAGTATCTTAGAAGCCGGTTTTATATATACATAATGTCAACAGACAGGCTGCAATTCAATGTGACACATAGTAGTCTAAGAAAACTAATTGATTGTGCATGCAAATCTACGTTGCCATATTAAACATAATGTTTGATGAAAATCAGGAGTGGGTTGCAACTTAATTTGCTACTATAAAAGCAAACCACGGATTACGCGTCTCATTCACGACTCGACGCGCCATCAACTGAAACCAGCAGCAATGAACCAATAAATGGAGAAGCCAGTCAAAACACCAAGAACGTGTAGCCAAGCAGTACACCAAAGGCCCCCTCACAGGAGGAGAGCCCTGCCTTGAACTTCTGGGGAGAAAATCCAGATGAAACAGACAAGCGTTGGAGAGGTAAAGCTGTCGGTCTTACCAACAGACAAGATACTCAGTCTGCTGGAGAACGAGCTGAGAAGACACAGCATTGCCCAGCTGCGCAAGTCACTGGATGAAATCGTGGTTTCCATCAACAAAACGGACAAAACCACCGCACTAACCAGACAGATCTACCAATAAGAAAATGTCGACATTAAGCTAACACATGGTATTACAGTGGAAGCCACACGACACCTCATCATAAGAATCTTGGGTAGATCATAAAAACTTGGGTAGTAAAACGAATTAAGACCCATCTCACGAATGATGAAATCAGAGATATGCTATAGAAAGAAAACTCGACCCTCAAAGTTATTAGTAAAGGACCTGAAAACAAAAGTAGATGACATGGAGCAAAGAAGCTCGAGATCATAAGAAAAGCAAATAACAGTCTTTCAGTGCATCTTGGACCAGCTGAGGCACGTTCAGCAGAAAATCGAGCGGGATGGGGCTCGAATCGCTGCTATCACGACGAGGACAGAGGAGACACTGAAATTAGTCCAAGAATAAAGGCACAGATGGAAAAAACTCAAGAAACTGACAAAAAGGAAACAGTTCAAACAGACAACACCAACAGCAAGACTCCGACAGAAGAGGAAGTAACAGAAGAGGAGAAAACCAACTGAAAGTGAAAACGAAAGTGACCAAGAACACACAGTGATCAGGAGAAGAGACTACACTCCGCCAAGATCGAGAGTCCAAGACACAAGATATTAAAGAAGTGATAGACCATGAAGATTCGATGACAGAACAAGCCAGAGAATCGTTCGATGGAGTCATCAACGGCTGGTCTACCGATGAATCACCTGGAAAAAAAACACGATGACACGGGGAGATGGGGTTGAGTATCTAACAATACCAGGCCCTACAAACCCGCGAATCTGACCGGACATCAAAAACACAGGTTAAATCTACACCAAGCCATAAACGCAAAGAAACCAGGAAGCGAAACAGGCAGCTCTATTTCCACAGGCTGAGAATAAACACCATATGGGCCCCAATTATAACTACTCGACAAACCTATCATTGAAAGGAGTCTTAACACTTTTTGCCTACATGCTATACTGCACTTACCGGTCTCTGTGGCTAAGGGCTTGCGAACGTGGTTTGTGAGCCCGTACACCCGGGTTCGAAACACAGCGGTGCTGGTTTTTTCGTAAAAAGGTATAGGAGCCCGTCGTTCAGAAAGCAATGGCAAACTACTGAACGTAAAATTTGGCCAGGAATCACGAACAGCGACAATGCTGGGGTTGACTGCTACGTCCTGTGAAGGACATGCAACTTAATTATTTTTTTTAATACTGTACTTACGTGGCTATAGTTAAAGAAGATACAAGATTGTTGGCTATTATTAAAAGGGATTATGAGTTACCTTTGTATTATAATAGGATTCTGGGTTACTTGGGATCCAAGATTATTGGGTTACTTTAAGAGAGGATCGCTGGTTATTAAACTATTGCAGTATAGGATTGGATGTTGCATCGGTATTATAAACGGGATCCCAATGTTAACTTGACTGTTAGCAAAGAGGATCATGGATTAATTGACTATTTTATGATGGACACAATGGGGATTTAGAAAAGGTGGAAAAACAAGTCAAGCAGCATACTATACCTTGTAGAGATGTCAGATTTAGTGAGGACTTCTCTGAAAACATATCACAGCACTATATCTGTTAATATATCACCTTGGTTACGTCCAATGTGTCAGCTGGAATCAACATGTTTCTAATGTCCAATGCAAAAGGCAATATTAGTATACTAGAAAATAAGAAGTGGAAGAGTAGGAGAGAAGGAAGTGGGATGATGGTCAGTAGGAAGAGGGGGATGAGAAAGAAGAAAATTAAGAAGAGGGGGAGGATGAAGAAGAGGTTATTGAAGAAAGTGACTAAGAGAATGAGGAAAAGGATAAGGAAATTTACGAGGCGTAAGACGAGGACGAAGAGGATTCAAAGACAGAAAGAAAAGGAAGATAAGGAAGGGGAGAAAGATAGGAAAGAGGAGAAATAAGACGGGGAAGGGGGAGGAAGAAGAGGGATGAGGAAGTGATAGACATTCTGTGTGGCCAAAGTTACCCAAGAGTTGCCCATTGACTCCTGTAGATACTATCTTCTCGTACATAGCTACGTTTAACATACACCGGAATGTTGTAAAACGTGAATACAAAATAGTATAACAAACAACTGTTTTCTACGAGCTGTCAGGCATATAAGAGGAACCAATTGACAGTGTGACTGTAAACTTGAACACCCTTCTTAGTCTTTATCAACATCAGCGGACGTGGGAGATAAGACTCGGCTTTTCATAGCTTGCAAAGAAGGAAGTTTACTTAATTCTCTATTGACTTTTAATCGGGTATCTCCTCTCGCATTCAAGTATAATATAGAAAAGTTTATCGTATTCATTATTCAGGTCGCATGTTCGACGGGATAATTGTTTGTGTTCGTGAATAGTTTTCACAACCCATTGAGTACATACCCTGTTCAACCCATTGAGTACATACCCTGTTCAACCCATTGAATACATACTGTTTTCTCCTACTGTATGCATGCTGTGGTTTCCCAACCCTTGCATTGTATACCAGTTGTCTAGTTTATGGACATGCCCAGCTCTTGCACAAACTCATACAAACTGTCTGTCTGTCTGTCTGTCTGTCTGTCTGTCTGTCTCTCTGTCTCTCTGTCTGTCTGTCTGTCTCTCTCTGTCTCTGTCTGTCTGTCTGTATGTCTGTCTGTCTCTGTCTCTCTCTCTCTCTCTCTCTCTCTCTCTCTCTCTCTCTCTCTCTCTCTCTCTCTCTCTCTCTGGACGTGTATGTCTGAATGTGAGTACGCACTATGGAGAACAAATATAGTGTAGGTAGTTGCAGTGGCATAGTACTTAGTTCGCCTGCCTTTCAAAACGTAGGTCCTGGTTTAGTCCACGGCAGAGGCAGGGTTATTTGTTTACGATTAAGTGAAGCTCTTGTGACTACTTTCAGATGTCCCAATTACAAGAACCTGCAGTGAAGCCTGGTCAAGCACGTCATTGTTAAAAAAAATGTTTGCTTATCCTTTACAGGACATCGCTGTCAACATCAGCATCTTTCAGCTGATAGTTGATTTTTTTGGGCAAGATTACGCTCAGTAGTTTGGCATTGCTTTCTGGGCGGCCGGCTCACATACCCCGTAAGTTACCGACGCGATTCGAACCACTGCTGATTCTCACCGTCGTCACGTTACTTACGAGAGTATACGAGAGTACGGAGAAAAGTTGCTAACCTCTAGGCCAGGAAGCCGGCAAGTACGCTAATGCCGCCTTCC